>APFE030430947.1:0-34307 GCA_000404065.3 Pinus taeda
GTGTAAAGCACGATTAGAAAGTAGTTAAAGAGTAGTCTAAAAAGTACCCAAAGTCAGCTGCAAGTTATTAGTATTCTGGTCTCAAAAAGATAAACAATTTATGATAAAGAGACCATTCATATGTTAGCAGGCAGATTTGAGAAATAAAGCTAAAAATCATCTAAGAAAATAAAGTAAAGGCAGCAACTTTGAATCTGTCAACTGAAACTACCACTAGATATAAAGCAAATACATAACAAACAATCAATCCCGGGTTAAAAACCTGCAAAAGAACAATGCTGATCAGCTGAAAATAAAGGCTGGAAATGAAATAACATAAAGGTGAATTACGCTATACATGTATCAAGAAAAAGAAATGTTGAATGAAAATAAGGAAATGCTGAACATAAAATACTGTACAAGGCTAACATGAACAGGGGCCCTCCATTCATATAGCCCAAAGAAGACTCAAGGTATTGAAAACTTCAAAACAACACTACTTCTATTACTCCATATGCAGAAAATCACAATCCAGAGTGCTAGAACAGCACTATTAAAACAGAGTCTTGAAATGCACTAAAATTATAACCAGTTCATAAAAACACAGCAATAATAAAGTTAAATAAGCGTACGCAGACCCAAGTTTTTATAGGCATCTGAAAGATAGCCTAACACGTACAGCTAAAACTAAAAAATAACTGACTGTCATGCGTAATAAAGGTTTAATTAACACGTCATAAGCCTGCATGGATAGCTGGAGGTTCTGGTCATTATGGGCATTGAATCCAGAGTTGGATTATGTCTCCCACAACCTGCGTAATATGGACAACTCACCGTTTGAGCTGACGTGACCCAACAGCTTACGCATCACTGTTAAGCTGCCTTTGTTGACCGTAACTTGCCCCTTGTTGACCGGAGGTGCAGATGACGTGGATGGCTGAACCAATAGCACAGGAACCTCGAGCACCTTGATTCCTAAGTGCCCATGTGGCTCATTTGGAAAAATGGCACGTGGAACCTTGAGATTAACAAAAAGGCTGCGGAATCACCAGATGGCTGCGGAATCGGCAGAGAGCTGCGGAATTCCTGTAAATATGTCAAAATCTAAACAAAATAGTCACACATTAGCAAAGCTCACTTAATCATGCTTAATGACATCTAATGTAATGATCTGGGTGGTTTTACATTGAAAATGAGGCAAAAGAGAGAGGTAAGTGATGAAAAACAGTAGGTAATAGTGGATGGTGAGGTGTAAGTTAGAGGCTCTACAGGCCCCTAATCATGCATGGAAGGATAGGATGGAGGCAGAGTTAGATGATAATGGGTTGAAGAAGTTCATAGAAGCGGATGTCCCAAAACCCACTGATGCTTCTCAAGTCGTGGATTGGCAAAAGAAGACAACAAAGTGTCGAAGGATTCTGTTGGAGGGCATGAGGGATCACATTGTGTCCAACCTCCATGGAAAGGCTTCTCCATTTTTGATGTGGAAAGCGTTGACAGATCTATACCAAAGCAAGAGCGACCAGAGGAAGCTGGCACTCAAGGATAAACTCAGAAACATAAAATGTGAGAATGGAGAAAATATGCCCCAGTATCTCACGAAGTTCACCCAATGACGGGATGAGCTGGGAAGCGTGGGGGTGACTATCGATGATGAGGACTTGGTGAGCTTGGCTCTCCTTGGTCTTCCGAAGAGTTGGCATTCCTATCAGGAATCTATCAATGATCGGGAGAAATTTCCAGGATGGGAGAGACTTTGGTCGGATCTTGTGTAAGAGGAGATCAGGCGGAGCACCAGAGATGGTTCTTCATCTATGCATGATGAGGAGAACTGTGCCTTAGGGAGTAAGGCGAAGAAGGGGAAGGAGAAGGTTTCTCTTTCTGAATCCAGTTCTTCCAATGATGGGAAGAAGGTTGACAAGTCGAAGGTGAGATGCTTTCATTGTCATGAGTTAGGCCATTATGCTACTAATTGCCCAAAGAAGAAGTCCAAGAAGGGATCCGGTGAAGGATCTAAAGGTGAGGCACTTGCTTCACAGTTTGAGTTGGATTTCACACTCTTCACATGCATGGTTTCATCCATGATGGGAAGTGGTTGGTTTCTTGACAGTGGAGCTTCTTTCCACATGACCGGTGACAAAAGTTTGTTCAGTACTTTGGAGGAGAAAGATCTCCAGATACTCATAGGGATGGGTAATGATGAGAAGTATAGTGTCTCAGGTGTAGGCACGGTTATTTTTCAGAGGGAGCATGGAGCTCGCCTTACCTTGACCGATGTCAAGGATGTACCAGGACTGAAGAGAAACTTGGTGTCGATCGCGATGCTGGAAGATAGAGGCTATGATGTAGTCTTCAGAGAGGGAAAGGTTTTCCTTAGACACATCATCACTAGATAGGTGAAGCAGATTGGTTCACGGGTTAAGAACTTGTATGCTTTTGAGGTTCAAGATGCATGCAAAGCCTTGAGTGGTGAGGCAACTGATGGAGACTTGGTGGTTGAGAGGGAGCGTATATTACCTCTCAACATGCAGAGCCAGAAGAAGTCTCAGACGATTGTGGAGGAGCCATGATTGGTGCAACAACATCAGGAGGTTGTGGAGCAGCCACAACAAAGGAAGCTGACAGGAGATCAAGTAGATACATCTACTCATGTAGAGACCTCCAGTAGGGGGAAACTTCGATCCAGGTGGGATGAGGGATCGCATGCAGCCATACCTCCAGGTAGGAGGTGAGGTGATGTGGATTGATCGTCCCAGGGAGGAGGGGCAGGATCCTTGAGGTACCCAACCTCTTGGATGAGACCTTGCTACGGGAGCCCCAATGTGGAGTAGCAGGAACTGACTGATTGGGTAGAGACAGATGCGGATGGAGTGGCAGAGAGAGTGACAGTGCAGGGAATCCCAGGGCAACGCATAGCTAGCAGGCTGCAGCAATGCGAGAGGCACAAGTGTTTTGCACAGTGCTAGGTGGCACAAAGAGGTGTGCAATGGTGCGAGATTCATGGAGATGTTGTAGTAGTGCAGATGTTAGAGAGGGAGCACTTGTCAGCAGTAGGTAGAGCTTCAGCATCAGAGTATGTTCCTAGCCCAATAGAGTGGTCAGTTGGGAGTGTTTTTGTTCCAAGTGTTGTTGGAGCAAGTAGACCGGGCAGATGTGTTGCATGCAGAACATTCCAGAGTTAAAGGATTGGGTTGCAAATAATCCATATCTTGTTGTGAGGGAGTGTTGAAAATGCAACAAGATGATGGAGCTTAGTGAAAAGAAGTCGCCTTCACTAAGTGGGCCCGCAGACTATTTTTGGCGTAAAGACTATTTTTAGACATATGGATCATGGTCTATGAGTTGCAGGATGTTGTTTATGGATGATTGGTCATGTTGGTAAAAATAGATGGAATTCTGTTTTTAGACAACAGTGGAGGCACTGCTCAGTCTAAATTTAGATCAGTCAAATATTATTAGCTCATAATAATATTTGGACTATAAACTTTATCTTATCCTCTTGGAGCACTTCAGTTCGCGCTACAGATGTGGCACATGCAGTTGGAAGAAGGAAATATGATTTTCCTAATGTTTAGTTGAGTTGTTACATGCGGGACTTCAATTAGAACTCAAGAGATTGAGTTTGGTGGAGTTGACAGTGGAGTTGATGGAGTTGTGTTCAGTTTGACTCAGTTGAACTAGTTGTATCTAGTCTAACTGCAATTAGACTAAGTGATGAGTGCTGTGAATTAGTTATTAATTAATTCACTAATTATTAACTCTTAAAGAAACTGAAGAATACATCAGTTAACTTAGTGCATGTTCAGTTCAGTGGAGACAAGTGTTAGAGGTTGAGATTGCTATCAGTTGTGACTATAGTTGTGCATGAGATTTTGCACAATCAGTGGGATTGAGTTGCCAATGAAGATTGCACAGTATATGCCCAGTGAAATAGCTTGTGCTCACATGATTTTCACATGGCATTGTGCAATAGAGGCAGGCAAAGCAGTGGAGGAGATTTGAACTTGTGACTTGTTCGGATTTGAGCTAGTTTTGTGTGTAACAGGTGGAGCTAGTACTGATTACTTGCGAGGAGTATTGTACCATGTTTGTTACATGTTCTCAATCAATATAATATATAGATATTTTGGGGTTTTTAGCGAGATGTTTTCCCCGGGATACATACTGTGTTGATATATGTGTTTGATGCTTCTATGTGCGCATGTTTATGTTTCTGCTTCTGCAAAATTGATGATCAATGGTAGATGAGATTATGTATTATGCATGTATTCCGCAATAGTGTGTAATTAGGATAATCTCGGTTGAATAAGTGTCATATTATTCATAAAATTTCTATAGCCTGGATTGCTTCCCCTTCATATTGCCTGAACGTTTTTTTAATATTTTCTGATTCTTGGTTGTTTACGTTTGTCTCCTGGGTCATAAGGATATCTGGGTTCTCTTTTGTCAAAGTATCTCTTGTTGCATTTTCCTTAACAGGTGAGCCCATTCCTCTGCAGTTGCAGGAGACTATTATAGTTATTTACTTATTGGGTGGTGCATGGCTCCTTTCCCCTTATGTTGGATTTTCTCCATATTCCCTGTACTTTTTCCTAAATAAGTGTCCATGGGCTGTTGTGTTCCTAGGGCCATTTCTTTTGTTGTTGCTTCATCCCTTACTTCTTTATTCTTCTTTCTTCCAACTTTTTTTTTGGTTTTCTACATTTGGGAATGCTTCTTTAGCTTGTTTTCTGGTTAATATCATGTTTACTGATGGAGGGGGAGAGAGGTGAATTGAGTCTCTGGGGGAGAGGGGGGACCACTAGGTGATTGGAGAGCGCGGGGTTCTAGATCTAGATCTAGATCTAGATCTAGATCTAGCTTTGGCTCCAAGGGATGGGGGGTCTGATATCAATAGAGGATCAAAGGGGTTTTGGCTAGCTAAGTTTGCCTTTGGCGAGAGGGAGAGGGCTTCAGTAGATTGTGAGGGCTGAGAGGAGAGCTGGACTAGTTGTTTGTTGGCTATCTTCTTTTGTTTGACATGTTCCCATTTATTTTCCGAATCCTCAATCTTTTCATTTTCATTTTCTCTATTTTTTGTACATCTATTTGCAAAATGACCGTATTCATGACATACCTTACATTTGAAGGGGATTTGCTCATAGTCCAGTTGTTGTATGTGCGTCCACTGATCCACTTTTATTTTGATAGCTTCAGGGATACCTCTTCCTAGATCCACTTCCATGCAAATTCGGGTGCATGCATGCATGTTTTCTTTAGGCTCACATCTGTCTATGTATTTCCCATCATAGTTAACTATTCTACGAAATGACTTTTATTACAATACAAAATCAACTTTATTACAATACGTAATATATGTAATAATCTTAATAGGAGTATATTGCTAAGTATTGCGTGATCAAAAGTGACTCCAAACATGTATACATCTAGTAGTGTAGATGGTATGCTATATGTTGATAGATGAGAACACCCCACAAGTATCATGTCTCATAACATCAATATTAATGAAATTCAATTTTAAAAAATGACAATATTATTGTAATAAGGTGCCACATACTAAACCATGTTTATCATTGTTATTCATATAGTCTTATATAAAATTATACACAATAACATTATATATTCTCTCAAGAATCATATACATTTTAAAAAGACTACATTGGATGTGATATTCACCACTCTTAAGGGATGACTCTATAATTTCTAACATTCCTCATAATAAGTAACATGCTAATTATAAATCTAATTGATAAATATTGAGCCATAAAATTGCTTAAACTTTTTTTTGTACTCAAAGGAAAATCAATTAAACTTTTCTAAAAAACATGATATACATATAACATAAAATAAAAATTATCCAAAATACTTTAAAATTTTATCAAATAAATAGATAATTTTTATAACAAAAATTTAAAAACATAATAGTAATCCCCAAATATTAAAATTCCTTAAATCAAGTCATATATTTAATCTGGCTTAATTCTCACTCATCTCATGAGAAAACCAAATTCAACTGCCCTCAAAAAATAAGATAACACATATGGTGACGAATAAAGATTATTAAAAAAAAAACTTCTTTTCCACCAACTTTTTTATCAACAAATTTGATAAAATGCCTAATCCTTCCACGTGGCAAAGTTTCAAAAGTTTAATACCCAAAATTTAATAATTCTTTAATTTATATAAAACCTCAAAACTATAAGAATCTCATTTCCTTTGTTTAACATTTTCTTTAAATTAATACATTTAACTTCAACAAACCCCAACAAAATGAAGCTTAGAACATCGATTGGCACGGACCAGTAAAAGTCGGCTCGGACCAGTAAAGCGGATATATATAGAAACTACACATCTTCGATTACCATCATAAAGTTTTACTTTCTATCATTTCTCTCGAGTGCATATAAGTGGAGAGAACCTATAGCTCTCTGAAGTCTGGATCAAAACCTGCGCAGCTTTCATAGAATTTTTTCTTAATTCCTGACGTAGATTTCCTGCACTGCGCTGTCTCGCGGAGTGTTTGCTCGCATTCTTTTAAATATTTCAGAATGATGCAGACAGATCCCACGGCAGAACCCGCGATCGATTCCCAGCAGCAACAACATCAAGAACAATTGATGATGCCCCTACATCCCGAAGCTAGGTTTTGGCCCCAGCAACCGCAACCGCAACCGCAACCGCAACCTCAGGTTATGGTGCAGCAATCCTCGCAACAAGTGAACTCCACAGACGAGATTAGGACCCTCTGGATCGGGGGTTTGCAGCATTGGATGGATGAGAATTATCTGCAGCAATGTTTTGCTTCTACCCAGGACCTTCTTTCCCTTAAGATCATTCGCAATAAGCAGACTGGACTTTCAGAGGGTTATGGCTTCTTGGATTTTGTAAGCAATGCAGCAGCCCAGATGGTTCTCCAAAATTACAATGGTGTACAGATGCCCTGGGCTGAACAATTTTACAAGCTAAATTGGGCAACAAATACTGGTGGAGAAAATCGTTCTGAAGATTTTACTATATTCGTGGGAGATTTGGCATCTGATGACACAGATGAGCTGCTGCGAGAGACCTTCAGAGCCAGATACCCATCTGTAAAAGGAGCAAAGGTCATTACTGATAGTCTTACAGGCCGTTCAAAAGGATATGGGTTTGTAACATTTGGGGATGTGAATGAGCAGGCTAGTGCTATAACAGAAATGAATGGAATATTTTGTTCCTCCAGACCTATGCGAATAGCTCCTGCCATAAAAAAGCAGACGATTGTTTATCAGCAACCCTATCCTCCTCAAGTGGTCGAGTTGGACCAAGAGAATGATCCAAACAATACTACTCTTTTTGTTGGTGGCTTACATCCCAATGTGACCGTGGAAATGCTGATGGAGACATTTGGCCACTATGGTGAGCTTGTGCATGCAAAGATACCTTTCGGCAAGCGGTGTGGATTTGTCAAGTTTAGCAATAGGGCATCTGCAGAGTTAGCATTGCAAATGTTACATGGTACAGTTCTTGGTCAGAGACCAATTCGGCTTTCTTGGGGAAGAAATAAACAAGTGCAGCGTGGAGGGTCTTTTCAAACACAGCAACCAGATCCAAATCAATGGAATGGGGCAGATTATGGTGATGGACAAGGATACAATGCTGGTTATGGTTATGTCTCAGCACAGCCTCAACAAACAAATCCAAATCCATGGAGTGGGATTTATTATGGTGGTCTCCAAGGATCCAATGCTGATTATAGTTATGCCACACAACCATATAATGCTGGTTATGCTTATGCCACGCAACCTCAAGACCCAGATATGTTCATTAATATCGCTCCAAATGCAAACTATCAGCAGCATCCACAGTAACTTAGTTTCGGTTAAAGCAGCAACAGGGCATCTGCACAGTTAGGATTGCAAATGTTACATGGTACAGGTCTTGGTCAGAGACCAATTCGGCTTTCTTGGGGAAGAAATAAACAAGTGCAGCGTGCAGGTCTTTTCAAACACAGCAACCAGATCCAAATCAATGGAATGGGGCATATTATGGTGATGGACAAGGATACAATGCTGGTTATGGTTATGTCACACAGCCTCAACAAACAAATCCAAATCCATGGAGCGAGATTTATTAGGGTGGTTTCCAAGGATCCAACGCTGATTATAGTTATTCCACACAACCAAATAATGCTGCTTATGCTTATGCCACACAACCTCAAGACCCAAATATGTTCATTAATATGGCTCCAAATGCAAACTATCAGCGGCATCCACAGCAAATTAGTTTCAGTTACAACAGCCACAGTAAATTAGTTAGATTTTTCAGTAAACTAGTTTCAGTTACAGCAGCCACAGTCAATTCGTTATAGATTTTTTCTGGTCATTGTTTTTTATTTTTCAATCGGCTATTTCTAAATAATAAATTTAGTATTTTTAATATTAACAAAAAAATATTTGATCATGGTATATGGTTATCGAATTTTTTGTTCTTTTATATCCTATATGGTTATTGAGTTTCACTTTTCTTTTTTTCTTTTTTTGGATATGTATTTCAGTTATGGAGAAAAATATCTAATAAAAAGTATTTGTATTTTTAATAAGTTAGGGAGAAAAATATTTAATAAAAGGTATTTGTATTTTTAATAGTTGAAGTTGAAAGTTCTTTGCAATAGTTTAAACTGATTAAGATTAAATAACTTTACTATTATGAGCATTTGAATAAAAAAAATCAACTAAAAACAGTAAGTTGGTAGAGATTGATATCAGCCCTTATAAATAACGTTTTATAAAACTTCATATCACCCCTTTTAGGAATAACAATTCACTCTGGTCACTAAATTTTCTAGGGCATCATAGTTACAAAATTTTCATATGTATTGTTACTTTTTAAAGACATGAATTAACACTAATTTGTAGAGCTTTATTTTAGAGATAGTTGAATTCTCCATGTCATGTATATAAAATTTCATTGTTTAGCACTTTGAAACTATGCTAAAACTTCTTGCCTTATAAGGCTTTGAAGTTGTAACACACAAGTTGTGAGACACTATAGCACGACTACATATGGTGTCAATGTTTGAAATGGAATTTTGATGATGTTGTTAAAATCAAACATAGTATGTTTAACAAAGCTTTATCTCATGAGTGCATTTGGCCCCTGGGGCCATAATTGTGCTTACTAGTGTTGAAAAGTGTAACTAGGTTCAGTCTTTATAATGACGTGTAATTATGATTTTATGTAAATTGATGAAAAGAAGAAAAATAAAATTATTTTTGTAATGCTTGAATCATGGGTTTCATGATCAAGGAATTTTATTTTTAGTAGAAGCTTCCATTGCGAGCTATTAGGTTTTGTCATAAAGTCTATGAGTCAATGTAAGTATTGAAGACCCATTTGGGTATGTTACACATCGTAAAAGCAAATTTGATTATGTCATAAACCCTTCATGAACTTGACACAAGTTTCTCCTCATTTCGGGCTTCAAAAGAAGAAAAAGGATGCTCCTTCAAAGACAAGTCGACTTATTTGATGGACAAAACACTATATATAGGCAGATTGGCTTTCATTTGGATTAAATTTTGCTCAAGGCAATCTAAGTGAGAAAAAGTGTGAAGATCACAAAAGGAGAAGTCTTATTATCAGAGGAGGAAGATAATCGAGTTCATTTGGATTTGTTTTTGGGCAAAAACCTTCAACATGTGTGAGATTATAGTATTTTCTATTGCAGAAAGGGCCAAAGTACTATAGTCATCTTAAGAATGTGGAATTGGCAAGGAATCAAGTGAATCCTCAAGCTGAGTTGAGGAAGTATAGTTTCCATCAAGCGAAGAAGGTTGAAGGTCAACGTTTCTCAAGGAATGAATCTAGGGTTTCTAAAGAAGGGCCAAAAAGTGCATATCTGAGCCAAGGAGCGAAATTTGAAGTCTAGGGAGGGAAGTGGGAGGAGGAAGAAGTTTGACTATCATTATTTCAGGGAAGAAGAAGTTAAACAAGGGAGTAAAAAGAAGTAAAAAGCATTCACAATTAATTATCATATGATGGGTTGCAAGTGGTCACAAATATGATAAAAAACTATTTATGTGGGTTTGCTCGTATAGTTGAGTTAAAGATGATATATATGTGTGTGTGTGTGTGTTTCATGCAATATTTGAAAAGAGATATGCATTTACTAGATTTGTTCACTATTCTATATGTGTGTGTGTGTTGGATTATGAAGGATCATTGTATTATGATTTTCATAGTTGATGTAATTGGGAAACATGGTGAGTTGCAATACATTGATTGCATGTACAAGCATGCACACAATTGAATGTTTGGATGTAAGAACAAAACTCTTTGTGAATCTACAAGGTTCATTGATATATATATTTGTATATCAACATGATATATCACAAGTTATAGCGTTGTAGAAAAGTTGTACATTTGCCTATATATTTGTTTGTGCAATTGGAAATTTAAAACCCTTTGTCGTGTAAAAATATCAAAAGAATTGTTGTAGGAGAAAAACGGATTTTTTATTTAAATTTTCCTTCTTAAAATACATGTCAATTTAAGGGAAATGCACTAGTGTTGAATTTTGTATTATGGGATGATGGATATGTATGTTATTGAGTAATGCATTACTTAATATTAGATATGTTTTCCTCAAGGAGAAAATGTATGCTCAAAATGGAAATTATGTTTTTTTATTATATGAAAACAGGCCATTGAGGAAAATACATACTCTAGAGTGAATAATGTAAGTCGTGTTAGGATTTGCATGATAACTTCTTGAAATCATAATGATAGTTAAATTTCATATATTTAGATGAATTATAAACATTAGCATGCTATCCCTATGAAATTTCATACAAACAAGGCATTGTAGAAAATGTGTGTCCTGTTAGGGAAAATATACACCCGCAAGTGAATGCATGTAATGATTTTTGTACTTGTTAGGGGAGGATATGCACACGTTGTTAAGGATAAATGCATACATTCACTATAGAAATGCATGCCCTTGACACAATGTGCTAACCTATAATGATGTAAGCCCTAATTGATTCTTCCATAGCCACATAAATGGCCTTCATGGGAAGAAGATTGAAAATAAATGGTAATCCATTATGAGATGATGATGTTGGTATGGCATGGCTTATAATGAATTGCCTTGTAAATGAAAAAGAATACATAAAAATGCATACATAAAATGTATGAAAATAGGTCATATTGAAACATGTTTTTCCTATGAAGAAAAATTCATTCATCGTGTTGATAATTTGATACTAACCTTATGAAATTACATGAAAATAGGGCATGATAAATTTTAGAAATCATAATGTTAGTTAAAGTTCAAATCTTTAGATTAATTATGAACATTATGCACATTATCGTTATGGAATTACATGAAGTCAAGGCATTGTAGAAAATGCATGCCCTGTTAGGGAAAAATGTATACCGTCAAGTGAAAATACATGTTAAATGCATGTAATGATTTTTATACATGTTAAGGTAGAATATGCACCCTTTGCTAAGGATAAATGCATACCTACACTATAGAAATGCATGACCTTGACACAATGTGCAAACCTGCAATCATGCAAGCCCTAATTGATTCTTCCTTAGCCATATGAATGGCCTACATGGAAAGAAGATTGAGAATAAATGGTAATCCATTATGAGATGATGATGTTGGTATGGCATGGCTTAGAATGAACAACCTTGTAAATGCAAAAGAATGCATACATAAAATGCCTGAAAATAGGACATGTTGAAAAATGTTATTCTGTGAAGAAAAATGCATTCCTTGTATTGGTAATTTGATATTGACCTTATGAAATTACATGAAAATAGTGCATTGAGGAAAATGAATTCCTCAAGTTTAAAATTCATACCTAAAATTGAAAATGCATGATAAATCATTTGGATTGCATTTTTACATAATAAGGAGGAATACCCACATCTTAATGACAAATTCATGCTCGCGCTATAAAAATGCATGCCCTTGACATGCTTTGCAACTCTATGACGACACAGACCCTAAATGGTTCTTCCTTAGCCCATATATACGAAACCCTTAATGTTTTTTTCCTAGTCCAAAAGTATTGCTACATTTATAAATTCAAAATGCTTTAAAAGTTACTTGAAGTTGAGTTATACACATACGTACCACCATTCTCGGCTTGTTTTAAAGATGTTTGGTTAAAACATTTGTGGTGAGTCCACATGGTATTTTGTGATTTTATCCTTGTTACATATTGTTGGATGGTACCTCAACAACCCTTAACTAGGACAAGTATTTAGGGACTTTCTATAGTTACAACCTTGATTGTGGTTGCATGATATCTTATGAAGGATTTGGGAAATTATTATTCATAATTTGTTTTATTTATGTGCCATATATTGTAAACCCTCGTTTAGGGGTTTTGTGTTTAATTGTTTTTTTTTGTGCATAAACTTTATTTACTATGTGGATATTTGTGGCTCATGGCTAAATGTTGCATTATTATGCATCCAGTTATGAATTTCATTCTATGGAAAAATAATCCAAGGGGTAAATTCTCGGGTATAGGTACAAGTGGTGGTATTGTTGGAGTAATTAGTTAAAAGAGGAAAAATTGTATATCTATTGATCTCAGAGGGCCACTAGGCATAGTTATGCCTAACTGGCAGCCTAATTTGGCGAGTTGTGGGTTGGTATGGAGACAAAGACTCCAACAATGAGCTAGGATGGGATGTACATGCATTAAATCAAATTTCAGGTTCAAAAAATATGGATTGATTGGAAAATTTTAGCAACAATTTGCTAAAATCATGTCAACAGAAATATTCAAGAAGAAAAACAAGTAATTTTGTCAATTACTAGGCATTTCCCCATAAATTCACTATGAAATTTGTTGTTGTAGGTTAGGGTTGTAGGGGAGATGGAACTGTCGGTGAGAGTTTTATTAAAAAAATGCAAATGTATTCTCTGTCTGTTCACAAAATAATTTTTTTGTGAGAGGGTAGAGTTCTAGAAGGGGTGGAACCGAAGGAAATGGCATGGAAACTAACCTAGTAGGGTGTTGTGAGATGAGTCCAGTGGCAAAACTAGGGTCATTTGATCAAGATGATGGTGATTGTTGATCTCATGAGGTGCGAAATGTGGGGTTAACCACCAAACAATTTATAATACAATATGAGATCTCAGTCATTGAACTGAGAATATTTGGACCATTAAATCTCATCAAGTCCATAGGTCATCATTAAATATCGTGCAAGTTACAACCCAATATGAGAATTTGTATCTAATGAGGCTCATCAGTAGGTACATCATAAGGGTCATAATGTCATCCTCTATGTTTAGAACTATCTCTTTCTCACATTTATTTACAATTTTGGTTATATTATGCTTAGTGAGGGGTAAAAGACCTTTTGTTATGTCATGTGGCATAATATGGTTTAAATGTAGGAAATAAAGCATTTTTGAGATGATTTCAATGAGGAGCTAGGAGTAGACATCAGGGAGAGGTTCCAGGAGGTTGTCCACCTCTCTTCAGATTGTGGTCATTGGTAGCCAAGCAAGATGAGGTCATTGTCATCCAAGCAATTGCAGTTAAAGAAGATCAATATCCACCCTTCTCGAGTCTTGGGAGACAAACATTCCTATTTTCTAGGGAGATGCTAGTAGCTACCCTCTTGTATACATAAACATGCAAAAGAGCTCATTAGGTTTCAAACTTTGTTTTCAACTAGGAAGCTATCGAGCTTGGGAACTTGATAATGCTATTTTTTACTGCTATGTGATGTATTTGACATTGAAGCAATGATAATGTGAAGTTTCTTATTAGTTAATCACTGAGTTAGTTCCAGAGGGCTGAGACTCTTGGGTTTGGGTCCAACCCCAGTGGCTTGGGTCCCCATTATGTATTGGTATTTCTTTTCTAGCTTAGAGTGCTTATTAGTTTTATGCATTTCATTAGAAAATAACCCCTCAAAAATATTATGATTGCAACCTCCATCTCATTTCTCTCATGGGAGCATGAATGGAAGAATCTACAACCACAATCCAAAAATACTATGTTTATGATTTATGGGAAGAAGTTCTATGTTAGTCATCTTGTTTTGCATGTGCTTGTTGTATCTTAGGAGTTCATTTATTGACTAGATTAGAGCTTTTGGCATATATTAGATGGAATTTAAATTCAACTCATCTTTTCCACTATTAGTTGTTTCATTTTGTCAATGATAAAAGAGTATGTGCATGTGATGTTGCAGGGTTGTTTGGATTTATAGGCAAGGGGGCCTTCACCATCTCCATATTGGACTTCTTCACCCTCTTTCATGAATCCCAAATTTTGTTCTTGAGATCATTCCCTTAGGTCACCCTGAGCAACTCTCCTAGTTCAAAACATGCCTTGCTATAGTTTTGAGTTTGGCTAAGGGTGTTAGCCACCTTTTATCCAGCTACCCCAACCTCCATCCACGTTACCATCCCTTGAACTCATCATTCCTACCTCCTAACCTTCTCGGTGACCTTCCTGTAGCAATACAGAGCACCTGTAGTAGCTTCTTGTAGCATACCTGTAGTAGCCTGTTTCACCATCTATTTTGACCTGTGATGAAATTTTTACTTAGTTTAGAAGTAGGTTGGCCCCAGCTATGACTCCATGATTAAGGGTAGCATCTAAGCCATTCCAACCATCTTTTTCCTTCACTGCAAAATAGAATAACATTAGTTTCTTTATCCAAATTTTAGCACAAATAGAACATTGATTTATATGCAAGTGTGAGCTAGATAGATTATGCATGGAATCTTGAGTTATGATTCTATAGGATAGTTTCCTATCTACAAGTATATTTGGTATTAATATGGTTGATTGCAAGATAATGTAGTTCCCTTTTTGCAAGTAGTGTAGCTCTTGTCATTTGATAAATTGATTCAATAGAATTTACAAGTTAATAGCATTTACAAGTTGAGGTTTAAAAAACATGTTCCTTTTAATCATTAGAGCAAGCTTCTGAATTGCACCTTCATTAGTTAGTTTCCTTCTAATTCAGTACAAATAATGGTATTGGAGCACTATTGATCAAATGTCCTAGTTTAGGGTGGGACGAGTAGAATCTCATATACTTTGTATATAACACTATCAACTCGATGTTTGTACGAACCTCAGGTTGATAAATAGAGTTGAAGAGCCCTTGGCAGTTGCACCACCCTTAGTGAAATAACAGGGCTCACCACTTTGTGGCACCGTTTTCGTGAGGTGTCTAGGTTATTTCTTCTTAAGCATTATTTATATTTTGCATTCAGTTTTGAAAAAGTCACATAAAAGAAGAAAAAAATTTCTTTCATGCCTCATAGGAATAGAGATACTCAAGGGAAATTCTTACCGAACACCCCCACACCCTCAAATAGTCAACCTTCACTCTTCTTCAGTGGCTGTAAGTTTCCCACTTTAATTACAGGGGAGTTAGAAGACCCTTTAGATGAGAAACCTGAGATCTTTGAAGAAGCTATTAGGGAAGAAGAAGAACCCATTTCACCTACCCTAACCATGGCTGTAAATAGGAACAATGAGGTTTTCCATATCAGAGAGACTAATGGAGAGGCTAGAATGAAGAATATAAGCCCTACATCCATTTCACACTTACGTGGCTTAACCTTTGAGGATCTTGATACCTTTATGTAGGACCTATGACTATGCCTATGATGACCAGAAGCTGAAGTTATCCCCATCTACCCTTAAGGATGCAGCCTTGCACTGGTTTATGGGTATGCCTTGGGATAACATCACTACTTGGGCTCAAATGAAACAAGCCTTTAATAACAAGTACATGGACCATTGTAGGTCCAAAGAAACCAAGGAAGAAATATTTAAAATATAGGAGGGCCATATGCACCCTTCATCCAGAATCAATCAAGCTAGTTCTTCTCCGAGGGATCAGTGATGGCATGCTAGAAACCCTCAAAATGTTGTCTTGGGGGGGAATCTATCAGTTATCCTATGATGACATCAAAACAATGTTCAAAAATCATTCTAGGGCTATTAGGAAGAAGGGTAGGGCTAGCCAAGGCTTAGTCAATTCCTCTCTTTCCACATGAGATTGGGAACATGTTGTAGGACTTTAAAAGTGAAATGTTGCATACTTTTGCTTTGTAAATGGATACCATGTGGATCAAGAGGAGACAAGAGGAGGCAAAGAGAGCCCTAACTATTTTCTGCCCCAAATTCTCTAGAATGCACCCCAGAAATGAATGCCCATCAAATGTCATTGATCCAGGTGGATATTGGTGACCACCTGCCAATTCCACTTGCACCCCTATCATTGTTTCTTTCAGTTTTTCAATTTTTTTATTTGTAGCACAATTTACTCCTTTTGGCAGTTTTTTGTGTCATGAAATTCTGGAGCCATTTTGAGGCCTTGAACGAAGTTTTTTTTGGGAAAACTAGGAGCAATATGGGTCCATATATTGATGTTGCTCTTCCAAAAGTTGTAGTCCTCAGATATATCTTTCTAACAAGGTATTGTGGGCATAAAACGGAGATCGTGTGCCAAAGTTACAACCCCGGGAAGTTGATGTACCAATTTACCCAAAATGGGGCCCAAAGTTTGGCACTTCATCTCCTAGGGTTAGGTTTTTGGATGTTTAGGGCTTTCCATTGTTTCTCAACATAAAATGGCCTTCGAGCCTCATTGTAAGACAATTTAGAGGCATGTAGCCACCACATCTCTTCGTAGAGATATGCTACCATTGCCCAAGCTAGTTTATTTCCATTTCTATTTGTAAGCATATTTCAGTATTTTACATTAATGAAATGAAGTATTATTTCTGTTGTATCTCTGTATTTGTGGTTATCTCTGTAATTTGCTGCATTCCTATTTAAATTTGGATCCTTCATAGAGGTCTGTTTAGTTTGTGAGGAAAAACATGCCACAGACAAATGTCCTTCTTTCCTTGATATAAAAGATGTATACCAAGGGGATGAAGGTGGGGCTGAAAAAATATACTTTATAAATCAAAAGGAGGCCTCAAGGACCTCGACCATACCAGCAAGGCATGCAAGGTGCATTTTACTCTTATTATCATCCAAACCAGAATGCACCCTTGCCACCCTGGTACTCTTCCACTCATCCATCATGGTCCACACCTCCTTCTTGGCCTTACGCTCCTTAATATCCTCCCCAACCTCTCAATCAATCACTTCAACCATATGATTGTCAACCTCCTCCAAGGTATAAACCATCACAAGGGTGGAGGCCTCAATTCAACCAACCTCCTACTTTATTGCCTCCACCTCCACCTCAACCACAACTCACTCATCCTGCTCCACCCAAGCAACCTCAGATTCCTGCTCAACCCAATATGAACCTGAATAAATAACAAGCACAAAAAATCTACAATGGAGAGACATCTTACCCTACCTATGCTTTGGAGATTCAAGAAATAAACCTTAGGCCTAGAAGAGTTCTCTAGATAACCAACCTCCATCTCCACCTCAAGAGCTTGAAGAGGAAGAGGAAGAGAGTTGTTGGGTGTGGAATACCCCAAGGCATGTTTTGGGGCTTAAAGCCCAAGTTTTGACCAAGTCCATTGTAAAGACTCCACGAATTGTGGGCGCGAAGCAGGAAGTCATAATATAGTCATAGGGTTGTCTGCCCTTATTTTTGTAAAATAATGTCGGCTTGGAAGATCTACCCATGGTCTACGAACCATGGGATTGTATAAATAGAGTGAGGCTCTAAGTGTAGAAAATAGTGAATGGAATAGAAGCATTATGTGTCTAAGGGATTGAGTTGAAGTGTAAATTGTGTCTTTTGGGCGTAGAGTACGAGAAGGCTCTGCAACTGAGTGCACAAACGCCTAGTAGTCCACAGCTGAGTCTATAAAACCATGCAGTTGAGTGTGTAGGGCAGGTCGAGTTTATAACCATTGGAAGCATTAATAAAGAGAAGTTATATCATATTTCTGTGTATATTTTCCTATTTTATGTATTATTGGGTATGAATTGCAAGTTTACTGTTTATTTTCTACGCGGACTCATATGAATGTGCTCGATAAATAAATATAACATAAGGAATCCATTTACGCGAAGATAACTAACTTGTGTAAGAAGATAAGTACGATCTCGGGTGTGACTTAGGGAAATAGTGTAGAGCGTTGCTCCAGCAGCGTAGAAGCCCCATAGCCCTTGGTTAGGGCTATGCGAAGGTAAATATAATAAGGCGCGAAGTCTAGGGAAGTGTGCAAAGTAACCTGCGTGAAGTTGGACCAATTCAACCTCTCGGACATCTCAAGGGTGCAGAAAACTGGTTCGAGCACCCCCCATTCTACTTCAGGTGAGACCTTAGTTCGTGCTCCATAGACTGTTGCTAAAAGGACCAGTAGTACATGGATTTGTAATAGCGCTAGCTAGCTATTACATCGTGGATGGAAGAGATCAGTAGTGCAGTAAGGGACTGCACCAGAATGTTGAGTCATTTGAGGTCCTCACTAATCTGCAGGAGGACCCTAACATCTAGCGCTTAGAGATAGAGGTGTGTGAGCTCCAGTAGCAGTACGACGGTTTCAAAGGGACAACACAGACGGTGGCCCTCACTTAGAGGCTCACGCGAATGCAAAAGGCCAAAGCGCTAAAAGAGAAAGTGGACGTCGCACGACATCGAGAAGCAATTCTGAAGGCCCACATTCATCCTTGGATTGACGAGGCCTTTGTCATTACAAAAACAATTGAAGGCAATCTCGTACAAATGTAGGGGATGCATGAATAGATCCAGGGAAGTAGTTCCGACCCCACGATCTTGGAACAACATGTACAGGGGATTCAGCAGGAAACTGCTCAATGCGCTACAGACCTTGTAGTTATTTGAGCAGAGTCAGAAGGACTCTGCGCAAAGATCTCCACACTGACAGAGTGACTTGAGGGAGAGTCACGATGTTTTTTTTGGGGCTCTGTTAGGCGTGGAATCCCCCCAAGGCATGTTTTGGGGCTTAAAGCCCAAGTTTTGACCAAGTCCATTGTAAAGACTCCACGAATTATGGGCGCGGACTGCGAAGTCATAATAGAGTCATAGGGTTGTTCGCCCTTGCTTTTTTAATATAATGTTGGCTTGGAAGATCTACTCATGGTTCGCAGACCATGGGATTGTATAAGTAGAGTGAGGTTCTAAATGTAGAAAACATTGAATGGAATAGAAGCATGATGAGTCTAAGGGATTGAGTTGAAGTGTAAGCTGTCTCTTTGGGGCATAGAGTAGGAGAAGGCTCTGCAACTGAGTGTACAGAGGCCTAGTAGTCTACAGCGGAGTTTGCAGACCCCTGCAGCTGAGTGCACAGGGAAGGTCGAGCCTATAACCATTGGAAGCATTAACAAAGAGAAGTTATATCATATTTATGTGTATCTTTTCTTGTTTTATGTATTATTGGGTATGAATTGCAAGTTTACTGTTTATTTGTTGCGCGATCTCATATGAATGTGTTGTATAAATAAATATAAAATAAGGCATCCATTTACGTGAAGATAACGAGCTGGTGTAAGAAGATAAGTAAGATCTTAGGTGTGACTTAGGGAAATAGGAAGCCACACAACCCCTAGTTAGGGTTGCGCGAAGGCGAATATATCAGGGTGCGAAGGCCAGGGAAATGCGTGAAGTAACTTGCACAGAGTTGGACCAATTTAACCTCTCAAACATATCAAGGGTGAGGAAAACTAGTTTCAACACCCCCCTAAATATTTCGGGTGAGACCTCAGTCCGCGCTCCACGGACTGTTGCTGAAAGGGCCAGTAGTACAGGGATTTGTTTGGCTAAATAACTTTAAACCTAGGTCAGGCTCCAACAAGCCAACAAATGGTTCTACAGCCAAGACCAAGATTTGCATAGAGATGTTTGATGTCGTATCACTGGAATCCAACTAAGAAAGGAATTGAGTATTGGTTGGATAGGAATATTCATGAGTTCATGGAATCTACGATTATCAAGAGAAGGCAAGAAGCAGCAGCAGCAGCAGTAGAGGAGGAAGCCAAGAAGGTGCACAAGGGTCAGGAATCGCCTTCGCATGGGCAGGAAAAACAAATGGAAATAGAGGAAGAGGAGGGCAGCGCGGACCCACAAACTACGTCAACACAACTAAAGCGCCAGTGCACGAACGAGCAGACAAGGGCCACGCAAGAAGGTCAAGGCATTAAAGTTGTCTACCGACCCGATCACCCTCACTGAATGTGATCTGCACGACATCGGTGAGACGGTACGTGACTTCACCTCCGAGGCCCTCGAGAACTTCATGTAAGAGAATCAGATTGTGTTGGGGGCCCTCGGAGCATAGCTTTAGGAGTTTCAGGTGTGCACTCCTGAGGATGGTACCCTTTCAACCAGCTTCGCAGTAGGGACAACTACAACAGGGAAGATGTTGCACGCTCGGACAACAAACACAATATTGTTACCAGAAGGGGCACTGGTTACAACAAATGAGGCCGACAGGACTACCATTAGCACACTAAAAAGTATTAGGATCAACATGGTTGCACTCCTGCAGGAGACGTTATATTTTTTGCAAGATGGGATTACTATAGAACTGTGGGCTAGGGAGAGCCGCGTACTGCAAGTGCTGAGCAAGCAAAGGATGAACATGGAACAGTTGAGCATGCAATGCGACGAAGTGGTGTCGCAGAACAGGAAGATGGTATAGGTATTGGAAGAAGCCTTTCAGATGGTCCCTGAGCTTGCCATCCCAACAGACACGCCAGCAGAAGCGCTCATCCACAAAATACCAACAGGGGTGCGTGAGGCCCGCATCCACAGACTAGCAGCAGGGGTACGCGAGAAGAAATGACTAAGGTTCAGCTGGAGCTGAACCTTCAGATAGTAGAGTTGCGATGAAGGCACAACCATCCACCCCTCCAGAGGTAAGAGAACAACGCACCCATGCTATTACATCGGGGATGGAAGAGATCATCAGTGCAGTAAGGCACGGCACCAGAATGTTGGAGGAGCCATTTGAGGTCCTCATTAATCTGTAGGAGGACCTTAACATCCAATGCTTAGAAATAGAGGTGCGTGAGCTCCAGTAGTAGTACGATAGCATCAAAGAGACCGTGTAGACGGTGGCCCTCACTCAGAGGCTCGTGCAAATGCAACAGGCCAAAGAACTGAAAGAGCAAGTGGACACCGAACGACACCAAGAATTAGTTCTGAAGGCGCGTGTCCAGCCTTGGATTGACGAGGCCTTCGTCATTACAACAAAAATTGAAGGCAAGCTCGCTCAAATGCAGGGGACGCAGAAATAGATCCAGGGAAGTAATTTCGACACCGCAGTCTCAGAGCAACATGTACAGGAGATTCAACAAGCAGCCGCTCAGTGCGTTGCTGACTATTGGCTTATTGGGGCCTAACCCAGGTTCAGAAGAGTTATTGAGCCAAACAAATCCCGCACTACCGACCCTTTCACCAACAGTCTGCAGGGCACAGACTGAAGTCTCACCTGACGTAGTAGGGGAGGGTGCTGGAACCAGGCTTCCGTAGCCTTGGGATGCCTTGATGTGGTCTAGATGGGATTGTGAACTGTTCTCTGCCTTTGTGCTACTCTGTACTGTTATCAAACTTTGCATAGATCTGCGCTTATGTGCTTTGTTATTAACGAGTTTATTATAGATATACTCTACTTCGTACGGTATTTAAGCAAACATTTAACAATAATACCCAGTGCATGTTATCATGATTCATAAAAACAGGCTTAAATTCATCTAATCGACGCAGAAACTCAGAATAAGAACAGATCCACAATAATTCAGAATCAACGTATTAGTTTAGAACTGACATATCTTTATTAATATCTTCGTTTCAATACAATACACTTGCTACCCTGAGCACATAGCTGTAGGGGTCTGCGCACATAGCTGCAAACTCTTTCAGGCCTCTCCGCACTCAGCTACAGAGCCTCTATCTATCTACCAACACCCTTGACTTGGACGTAGAGACGCTGAGAAACTTCTTTCTTCATAAATCCATTACATTCTAGATCAAAACCAAAAACTGCCTTCTAACCTTAGAACCTTACTCTATTTATACATTCCCATGGTCCGTGGACCATGGGCAGGCTGACTCACTTTCTATTTTTTTACATTATTTTTGCGCAGACAACCCTTTGACTCAATCTATTACATTTCATGCTCCGCGCACTTCGCGGAACTTTTTCCATGCTACTACCCAAAATTGTGGGCTTTGGGCCCCAAAACCATTACGCAAGGCCTTCGCTACCCAACAGGCCCCCAACACAATCATCTTGACTCGTCTCGAGTCACTTGGTTGGTGCAGAAATCTTCATGCGGAGATCATCCAACAACTTCTATGTTTTTCTTACACTCGCAACAAAGTCTTTTGCCATCCTCTGTACCCGTTGAACGCGAGCCACCGATGTATCCGTGTTCAGTTCAATTGCTTGTCTAGTTTCATAGACTCCCTGCATGTGTGCTAACTTTCCCTCGATGGTGGTGGAGACCACAAAGGACTTATCAAGCCAAGGTTGGATGCATTCTTTAAGCATTGCTTCCTTTTTCCGAGCGGAGTCAACACGTGCCTTGAGAATGTGGGTCTCCCTCATTTTGGCCAACCGTTGCGTGATGAAGACCATATGTGCAGTCCCCTAGATCGTGTCATAAGTCTGCTGCAACTCCCGTGCTTCTGTCTCTACTTGTTGTAGTGTTGGATCTTCCTGGAGGGATGTGAGCGTAAATAATCCAAGGGGTAAATTCTCGGGTATAGGTACAAGTGGTGGTATTGTTGGAGTAATTAGTTAAAAGAGGAAAAATTGTATATCTATTGATCTCAGAGGGCCACTAGGCATAGTTATGCCTAACTAGTAGCCTAATTTGGCTAGTTGTGGGTTGGTATGGAGACAGAGACTCCAACAATGAGCTAGGATGGGATGTACACATGCATTAAATCAAATTTCAGGTTCAAAAAATATGGATTGATTGGAAAATTTTAGCAACAATTTGCTAAAATCATGTCAATAGAAATACTCAAGAAGACAAACAAGTAATTTTGTCAATTACTAGGCATTTCCCCATCAATTCACTATGGAATTTGTTGTTGTAGGTTAGGGTTGTAGGGGAGATGGAACTGTCAGTGGGAGTTCTCTTAAAAAATTGCAAATGTATTCTCTATCTGTTCACAAAGTAATTTTTTTGTCAAAGGGTAGAGTTCTAGAAGGGGTGGAACCGAAATAAATGGCATGGAAACTAACCTAGTAGGTTGTTGTGAGATGAGTCTAGTGGCAAAACTAGGGTCATTTGATCAAGATGATGGTGATCGTTGATCTCATGAGGTGCGAAACGTGGGGTTAACCACCAAACAATTTATAATGCAATATGAGATCTCAGTCATTGAACTGAGAATATTTGGACCATTAAATCTCATCAAGTCCATAGGTCACCATTAAATATCGTGCAAGTTACAACCCAATATGAGACTTTGTATCTAATGAGGCTCATCAATAGGTACATCATAAGGGTCATAATGTCATCCTCTATGTTTAGAACTATCTCTTTCTCACATTTATTTACAATTTTGGTTATATTATGCTTAGTGAGGGGTAAAAGATCTTTTGTTATGCCATGTGGCATAATATGGTTTAAATGCAGGAAATAAAGCATTTTTGTGATGATTTCAATGAGGAGCTCGGAGTAGACATCAGGGAGAGGTTCCAGGCGGTTGTGCACCTCTCTTCAAATTGTGGTCATTGGCAGCCAAACAAGATGAGGTCATTGTCATCCAAGCAATTGCAGTTAAAGAAGATCAATATCCACCCTTTTCGAGTCTTGGGAGACAAACATTCCTATTTTCTAGGGAGATGCTAGTAGCTACCCTCTTGTATAATAAATATGCAAAAGAGCTCATTAGGATTCAAACTTTGTTTTCAACTAGGAAGCTATCGAGCTTGGGAACTTGATAATGCTATTTTTTACTGCTATGTGATGTATTTGACATTGAAGAAATGATAATGTGAAGTTTCTTATTAGTTAATCACTGAGTTAGTTCCAGAGGGCTGAGACTCTTGGGTTTGGGCCCAACCCCAATGGCTTGGGTCCCCATTATGTATTGGTATTTCTTTTCTAGCTTAGAGTGCTTATTAGTTTTATGCATTTCATTAGAACATAACCCCTCAAAAATATTATGATTGCAACCTCCATCTCATTTCTCTCATGGGAGCATGAATGGAAGAATGATTTATGGGAAGAAGTTCTATGTTAGTCATCTTGTTTTGCATGTGCTTGTTGTATCTTAGGAGTTCATTTATTGACTAGATTAGAGCTTTTGGCATATATTAGATGGCATTTAAATTCAACTCATATTTTCCACTATTAGTTGTTTCATTTTGTCAATGATAAAAGAGTATGTGCATGTGATGTTGCAGGGTTGTTTGGATTTATAGGCAAGGGGCCTTTCACCATCTCCATATTGGACTTCTTCACCCTCTTTGATGAATCCCAAGTTTTGTTCTTGAGACATGCCTTGCTATGGTTTTGAGTTTGGCTAGGGGTGTTAGCCACCTTTTATCAAGCTACCCTGACCTCCATCCACCTTACCATCCCTTGAACTCATCATTCCTACCTCCTAAACCTTCTCGGCGACCTTCCTGTAGCAATGCAGAGCACCTGTAGTAGCTTCTTGTAGCATACCTGTAGTAGCCTGTTTCACCATCTGTTTTGACCTGTGATGAAATTTTGACTTAGTTTAGAAGTACGTTGGCCCCCAGCTATGACTCCATGATTAAGGGTAGCACCTAGGCCATTCCAACCATCTTTTTCCTTCACTGCAAAATAGAATAACATTAGTTTCTTTCTCAAAATTTTAGCACAAATAGAACATTGATTTATATGCAAATGTGAGCTAGATAGATTATGCATGGAATCTTGAGTTATGATTATGTAGGATAGTTTCCTATCTACAAGTATATCTGGTATTAATATGGTTGATCGCAAGATAATGTAGTTCCCTTTTTTCAAGTAGTGTAGCTCTTGTCTTTTCATAAATTGATTCAATATAATTTACAAGTTAATAGCATTTACAAGTTGAGGTTTAAAAAACATTTTCCTTTTAATCATTAGAGCAAGCTTCTGAATTGCACCTTCCTTAGTTAGTTTCCTTCTAATTCAATAGAAATAATGGTATTGCAGCACTATTGATCAAATGTCCTAGTTTAGGGTGGCACGCGTAGAATCTCATCTACTTTGTATATAAAACTATCACCTCAAAGTTTGTACGAACCCCGTGTTGATAAATAGAGTTGAAGAGCCCTTGGTAGTTGCACCACCCTTAGTGAAAGACCAGGGATCACCACTTTTTGGCGTCGTTGTCGTGAGGTGTCTATGTTATTTCTTCTTATGAATTATTTATATTTTGCATTCAGTTTTGAAAAAGTCACATAAAAGAAGAAAAAAATTTCTTTCATGCCTCATAGGATCAGAGATACTCAAGGGAAATTCTTACCAAACACCCCCACACCCTCAAATAGTCAACCTTCACTCTTCTTCAGTGACTGTCAGTTTCCCCCTTTAATTACAGGGGAGTTAGAAGACCCTTTAGGTGAGAAACCTGAGATCTTTGAAGAAGCTATTAGGGAAGAAGAAGAACCCATTTCACCTACCCTAACCATGGCTGTAAACATGACCAATAAGGTTTTCCCTATCAGAGAGACTAATGGAGAGGCTAGAATGAAGAATATAAACCCTACATCCCTTTCACACTTACATGGATTAACCTTTGAGGATCCTAATACCTTTATGTAGGACCTATGAATATGCCTATGATGACCAGAAGCTGAAGTTATCCCCATCTACCCTTAAGGATGCAGCCTTGCACTGGTTTATGGGTATGCCTTGGGATAATGTCACTACTTGGGCTCAAATGAAACAAGCCTTTGATAACAAGTACAGGGAGCACTGTAGGTCCAAAGAAACCAAGGAAGAAATCTTTAAAATATAGGAGGGCGATATGCACCCTTGATCCAGAATCAATCAAACTAGTTCTTCTTCGAGGGATCAGTGATGGCATGCCAGAAACCCTCAAAATGTTGTCTTGGGGGGGCATCTATCAGTTATCCTATGATGACATCAAAACAATGTTCAAAAATCATTGTAGGGCTATTAGGAAGAAGGGTAGGGCTAGCCAAGGCTTAGTCAATTCCTCTCTTTCCACATGAGATTGGGAACATGTTGGAGGACTTTAAAAGTGAAATGTTGCATACTTTTGCTTTGTAAATGGATACCATGTGGATCAAGAGGAGACAAGAGGAAGTAGAGAGAGCCCTAACTATTTTCTGCCCAAAATTCTCTAGAATGCACCACAGAAATGAATGCCCATTAAATGTCATTGATCCAGGTGGATATTGGTGACCACCTACCAATTCCACTTGCACCCCTATCATTGTTTCTTTCAGTTTTTCAATTTCCTTATTTGTAGCACAATTTACTATTTTTGGCAGTTTTTTGTGTCATGAAATTCTAGAGGCATTTTGAGGTCCTAAACGAAGATTGTTTTGGGAAAACTAGGAGAAATATGGGTCCATATATTGATGTTGATCTTCCAAAAGTTGTAGTCCTCAGATATATCTTTCTAACAAGGTATTGTGGGCATCAAACGGAGATCGTGTGCCAAAGTTACGACCCTAGGAAGTTGATGTACCAATTTACCAAAAATGGGGCCCAAAGTTTGGCACTTCATCTCCTAGGGTTAGGGTTTTGGATGTTTAGGGTTTTCCATTGTTTCTCAACAATAAATAGGCCTTCGAGCCTCTTTGTAAGACAGTTCAGAGGCATGTAGCCACCACATCTCTTCGTAGAGATAAGCTACCATTGCCCAAGCTAGTTTATTTCCATTTCTGTTTGTAAACATATTTCAGTGTTTTACATTAATGAAATGAAGTATTATTTCTACTGTATCTCTGTATTTGTGGTTATCTCTATAATTTGTTGCATTCCTATTTAAATTTGGATCCTTCATAGAGGTCTATTTAGTTTGTGAGGAAAAACATGCCACAGACAAATGTCCTTCTTTCCTTGATATAAAAGATGTATACCAAGGGGAAGAAGGTGGGGCTGAAAAAATCTACTTTATAAATCAAAAGGAGGCCTCAAGGACCTCAGCCATACTAGCAAGGCATGCAAAGTGCATTTTACTCTTATTATCATCCAAACTAGAATGCACCCTTGCCACCTTGTTACTCTTCCACTCATCCATCATGGTACACACCTCCTTCTTAGCCTTACGCTCCTTAATATCCTCCCCAACCTCTCAATCAATCACTTCAACCATATGATTGTCAACCTCCTCCAAGGTATAACCCATCACAAGGGTGGAGGCCTCAATTCAACCAACCTCCTACTTTATTGCCTCCACCTCCACCTCAACCACAACTCACTCATCCTGCTCCACCCAAGCAACCTCAGATTCCTGCTCAACCCAATATGAACCTGAATAAATAGCAAGCACAACAAATCTACAATGGAGAGACATCTTACCCTACTAATATGCTTTGGACATTCAAGAAATAAACCTCAAGTCTAGAAGAGTTCTCTAGATAACCAACCTCCATCTCCACCTCAAGATCTTGAAGAGGAAAAGGAAGAGAGTTGTTGGGTGTGGAATCCCCCAAGGCATGTTTTGGGGCTTAAAGCCCAAGTTTTGACCAAGTCCATTAGGTGATTTTGTTTCAGGCATAACTTCTGCATACAAAGATCGTTTTTCGAACCGTTTGCGGTGCCAAAATCAGGAAGATGAGCTCTATCCGGTCGTTTAGGTTTGAGCTAGTTATGAGAACTTTCCTTTTTGAGCATTTTACGACACTTGGGACATGAGCCCCTGATCATGCCTCCCCATTGGGAAGCTTTTGGACCCCAAAAGCCTTCAACTACCTGTTAAAGAGGTGAGGGTACAACACCCTCACTCTATCCACCTCCATCCACTTTTCCTTGTTCGATTTGCTGCCTTTGAAACCAACCCGAACATAATCTACATTGCCCCTCCTCGAAGTGTGTGTCCTTCTGTCAAGGATTGTATCTTCTTTCATCTCATCTAAGAATTCTGGCGAGAAATCTTCTATAGATGGCAGCTAAATAGTACTTTCATGATCAACGATCAAAGTAGGTTCATACAAACGTAAGTTCTCCACATTAACAACAGAATACAGTTGCATGTAGGAAGGCAAATCTAATTGAAAAGCATTATTTCGAACCTTCTTGAGGATTTTGAATGGACCATAATGAATAGGCTTCAGCTTTTTACCTTCTCCTTGCATCCTTTCCTTACTAATGTATAGCCATACCTCATCCCCTTCTTGAAACTTGTGATCGACTCTATGCTTGTCGTGTCTTTCCTTGTACTTGCCTTGACTTTTCTCAAGCTGTTCTTGAATTCGCTGATGTATTTTTTGAATTCTTTCAATGAATGAATGAGCTTTGTCAACATCACTATGTCTCTCAATAGCGACATCTTTCTCAAAAATGAAATCAAGAGGTGATTTTGGCAAGTAACCAAAACAAGATTCAAACGGTGAGGTGTTTGTGGAAGAGTGCTTGGCATGGTTGTAAGCATGTTGTATGTAATGCAAATGTTCATCCCAAAGCTTGGGATGCTTGCTGCAATATCCTCTCAAGAGGTGCACAATGGTTCTGTTCACAACTTCGGTTTGTCCATCTGTTTGTGGATGGAAAGCAGTACTTTTCTTCAACTTTGTGTCCATCATCTTCCATAGGTTGGACCAAAAATTCCCCACAAATCTGGAATCCCTGTCACTAATAATGGAAGTAGGAAAACCAAAGTGAATCCATACATGATGAGAAAATAATTCAGCAGTTATAGTTTTCTTACAAGGCATAAGTATACACATTTTGTTGAAACGATCAACTACTACATATAAATAATCATGCTTCTTTCTAGATTTTGGCAAACCTCCTACAAAATCCATAGATATTCTCTCCCATAGTCTAGAAGGTACTGGCAAAGGAGTATACAAGCCAAGATTCCTATTACTAGGCTTGCTTGTAGTACATAATGAACAACCTCTTATGAACCTTGAAATAAAATCTACCATGCGAGGCCAATAACAATACCTCTGTAGATGTGCAACTGTTTTGCTTACACCAAAATGGCCAGCAATAAGAGAAGAATGAGCTTCTCTTATGACATTTATTCTCTCCCCATGTGGTATACACAACTTTCCCAAATGAAACATCAAATTGTTATGCATGTGATAGTCATTTTCCTCTACATGATTCCCTTTACTCAAGTTAGCATACACATCTTTAAAGTCATCATCGGATGCATACTGTTCTATGTAACTATCATGTACAATGGAATCATTCTTAAGTAAAGTAACAACACCAATAATAGGCCTTGAAAGCATATCAAAAACTTTATTCAGAGTACCTTTCTTGTACCTTATTACCAAATGGAACTATTGCAAGAAGTCCATCCATCTGAAGTGTCGTGACTGTTGTAACTTGATTTGTGATTGCAAGTATTGTAAGGGCTGATGGTCGATATGTATAACAGTTTCTTTGCCCATCAAATAGTGTTTCCACTTTTTGATGCTTTGTACCAATGCATACAACTCCTTATCATAGGTAGGATAATTTACAACAGCACCATTAAAAGTTTCAGAATGAAAAGCAATAGGCATACCATGCTGTAGAAGAACTGCACCCATGGCATATTGACTAGCATCGTTTTGTATCTCAAATGGTTGTCTCAAATCTGGTAATGCAAGGACCGGAGCTGAACTAATCTTCTCTTTCAAAGATTCGAAAGCTTTTTGCTGCTTGCCTCACCATTGGAAAGCATGCTTCACACTTGTCACTGCATGCATAGGAGCTGCTATAGAAGAGAAGTGAGAGATGAACTTCCTCCAATATTGAGCTGCACCCAAAAAACTTCTTACCTCTGTAATGGATTTGGGAGTAGGCCACTTCACAATAGCCTCAATCTTAGCAGGATCAATTCTCAAAGCACCTCCCCCTACTATGTGTCCCAAATAAACCAAAGAAGTCTTTCCAAATTCACACTTTGACATTTTAAGAAATAACTGATTCTTCTTCAAAACATCAAGTACTTTCCTAACATGCATGAAATGATCTTCTCTAGACTTGCTGAAAATTAAGATGTCATCTAAGCAGACAATAACAAAATCATCGAGAAAAGGACGCAAGACATCATCCATTACCTGCATGAAAGTTGCAGGTGCATTTCACAAACCAAACGGAATCACAAGCCATTCAAAGAGTCCTTGTTTGGTTTTAAACGTTGTCTTCCAAATGTCGCTTTCTTCCATTCTTACTTGATGATATCCACTGCGCAAGTCTAACTTAGTGAAATATCGAGCATCTTTCAGCTGGTCTAGCAAATCATCTATCCTTGGGAGTGGGTAACGATTCTTTACCGGTTATCTTGTTCAAGGCCCTGAAATCAACACACATACGCCAAGTGCCATCTTTCTTTGGAATCAGTACAATCGGTGACCCACATGGCGAACTACTGGGCCTTATGAAACCCTTGTCCAAAAAGTCCTTGATTTTCTTCTTTATTTCAACATTCTCCAAAATAGAAATGTGGTACATGCCTATGTTTGGAAGAGGACAATCTAGATGCAAATGGATTTCATGCTGAATCTCCCTCTTAGGAGGCAAACCTGTTGGCTCCTGAAATATCCCATGATATACATCAACTACATCATACAGATCTGATTTAAGTTTTGGATCACAATTGTCAAATGACTCATGATTCACATCAACCTTGGTTTTAATCATAAGAAGAACAAAATTCTTACTTGAATTGACCAGCCTTTTTACCTGTCCTGCATTCCCCATCACTATATTTGTCTTCTTGCAATGAGCTCTAACAATGAACTCCTTGCCATCTTTGAAAAGATGATATTTGTTTTCATGGCGATGAAAGATAGCTTTCCTGTCAAACAAGTAAGGACTTCCCAAAACAATTCCTGCTATATCAAAAGGTACCACATCAAGTTCAACTGCATCAATAAAATGTGCAGTAATTGCAAAGCGCAATGTGCACTTTCTTGAAACTTGTAAATTTGCATCCTTGCAAATCCATCCAAGTGGAGATGGCTTCGGATGTGGAACGGCCTCAAGTTTAAGCTGCTTGACCAAGTCTTCTGATATAAGGTTTGCTTGTGACCCACTATCAAAAAGTGTGTCAATCTTAGTATGTTTTGAAATCACCCTCACATGAAACAGTTCAATTTTTTCTTCCTCATTAGGAGCTTGTACATGACAGTTTGAGGTACTAGTGCTGGCTTGAATTTCCATTTCTTTTCCCTTCAAGTTTTTCAAACCCATGGCTGTAATTTTGGTTTCATCACCTGAATCATCCCCTAAATCTTGTGGTGTAGATGTAGTAGCAGCAGTTTTCTGTTTCCCTTTGGATTTGTTAAATTGAGGTCTTTTTTCAGGATGTAATTTCCAACAGTTTTTCTCCTCATGGCCTGGTTTAGAAAAGTGTTTACAGATCACTTTCTCACTCTCTTATTTGACAGATGCATTCTTTTTTCCCTTTCCCTTGGAGGTTTTCTCTTTGTTTTTCCCCTTGGCGGGCTTGTTTCTACCCTCTTCAAATGTGTTTTTTCCCCTTGCCTCTAAATGGATAGCTTGGACACAAACCTCATTAAGCTAGTAGGGTTAAACATCAAGATGGTGTGTCTAAGGTAGCTATGCAAGCCACCAATATATTTCAACAAGGTTTCCTGGATCTGTAAATCTACCCCTAACAAAAGAGCTCTTCTCTGAATTCTTAGGTGTAGTCTTGGACACTCTAACCCTTAAGTTGTCTGAAATTTTGCCAGTTCATAATGGCTTTCTGCATGTGAGAAAGAGGATAAATTCTTTTTTAATGGCTAACAGAAAGTCAGTCCATGTTAAGGTAACCTTACCAAATTCCTCGATCTCCTCTTTGGTCTTGGCCTCCCACCAGACCAATGCTGCTCCATCCATTCTCAAAGAAGCCAACTGAATCTTCCTAGCATCATCATGCATATTCTGGATCCCCAAGTAAACTTCCAACTGCCTAATCCAATTGTCAAGCTTTTCTGCATCCACTTCACAATTAAACATAGGTAATTCGAATTTTACATCAAACTTCAAAAAAGGACTTTTTCCAAAGGATCTATGCTTATGCACAGAAGAAGAAGACGAGGATGAAGAGGAAGGAGGTGACGATGGGGGTGGTGGATCACCATTACCTCCATGTCCTTTCTTGGAATGATCATCATCATTCTTACCTCCTGAAGAGCCCTCTCCTTCATGTGGATGTTTGGACCCTTCTCCAACCAATTTCTCATTTATTTCTTGGTATAATATCTTCACCATTTCAGTGAGGTCCAAGAGAGCCTTTCTGAAGACTCTTTCTTCTTCTTTTGGATCCATGTCTGCAAGAATTTCTCCTTCATGTTCAGACATTCTTGAAGCTTCTGCTAAGACTCTTGAGGGTGAAATTGAAGGTGAAGGTGATGGCTCTCTGGCCTTCCTTGACTGAGGATTCTCTCGTTCTCTAGTCAACTATCCTTCCCCTCTTTTAAGTTTCAACCTGGTAAGCATCAATACTTGCAAGATAGTTAGAAGATCTTTGCACAAAAACAATAAAAAGACAACTACACCAGAGATTGACTGAAAGAGCATTTATCTACTTTGCAATTGTATAACAAGAGCATTTTGAAGGCTTCCTGGCTCGTTTCAAGCTCTGTCTATAGCTTATTTGACTGATTTTGATACAAAGAAACAACAACATAGCTCTGATACCAACTTGATCTGAATTTGAAACTACTTGTAAATGGTTTTCAAGGTATTCAATTCAGTAATAAACATGTTTAAAAGATGCCCATGTCTTGCAGTAAAAAAACAAATGAAATTTTCAGCTATTCATGACCCATTTAAGCATAGCAGAATTATTTCCTTTTACTGTTTAACACACTAAAATGAATTTGCTCTGCAAAATAAATCAACCACAGATGCAAAGAAGTTGATAAAGCAGTTCACCCCTCCTAGGCTACGTCTGCTGGGTCCAAGGCTCCCAAATGGGCCTGTCCTCGTTTTAATTAAATGCTCAAAATGAATATACAGCTGAATAAAAGTCTCTACAAGTGAAATAGAATATAAAAATGGATTCAGAACACTTGAATCCTTCAGGATTGACTACTGGTTCACCTCCAATGGATACCTGCAACCTATACAGTTCTCACAATACTGGGCCCTAGTGGCTCCTAGAACTTCCACGGCTCCAAACCTATGAAAATGACCTCAGAATCTATAAGACCTGTGCCAATGGCTTCAGAAGGTCAAAAATACCCAAAATAAAAAAAAAATTCGTCCAAAACACCTTTCCTAGCCAAAGTTATGGCCATTAACTCCCCTCCAGCTACCCCTAAAAAAACTCCAGCTAACTTTAGTTACAGCCAATTAACTCCGCCAATTATGGCGGGACCGCCAAATTCACCAAAATCTCCGCCAAACTGAATGTAATTAATGTGCATGTGACCAAAAATCCCGGCGGGTGGTTTGCATTGGATTTCGTGCTGGCTGTTAGTGTTCTAGCCCACGGTTATGAGCAGACGGTCACATGGTATGGGGGTAGGCCATTAGGGGCTAGCCCCCTTCTTTTCTCACCCCAAATGCAATTTAAACCTTAACTACAGTTCTGTGCACTCATACAACAAGAACCATAGTTGTGACCCAACGGTAAGACGAAGTGCTAATACATGGGAGGTCATGGGTTCAAACCACCAATGCCAAAAATTTTACAATGCACCCATATATGATGACGTCATCCTAAGCCATGTGGAGGCCTCCGAGCCTGCCATGTGGCAACTTGCTATTGGCTACCCAAAAGGAAGATTCCATGGAATATTCCAAGGAATATTTTGTGGAATATTTTGTGGAATATTCTTTTTTTAAATTTTTTTTGAAAATTCAAAAATTAAGGGTTATTGGGCGATTTTGTTTTTGTCATAAATTTCTCATACGGCGACCATTTTTCGAACCGTTTGCAGCACCGTGTTACACAATAATTTGTCACCGTTGGTCACCATCCCTGTTACCCTTGTTTTCGTACATTGGAGGACACATTTCTGGACCTATGACCAGTGACATGACCTAAAAACACTTACATTATGTTCCCCTGAGTATGTACTTCATGTTCCCTGAAGACACCTTTTGCAAATTATCAAAAAGGGCCTCGTAAGCTGATGAAGTGAAGGTGTACTATATGTACTTAAGCAACCTCTTAAAGCTTTTTGTCGTTTGGGGTGTTTTTTATGGTTAATTTATCTTCCTAAGATGGAGTGATGTATTTATAAACAGATGAGTGATGGTGTGTGTAAGGTG
>APFE030430947.1:47300-66992 GCA_000404065.3 Pinus taeda
ATTAGATCTGGCTTGATCCATGTCTTTTGGACCATTCTAAAACAGATTCATATTAATACACATTAATATTTTATTTTCCCTAAGTTTAGACTTAGGGACTCCATTAAAAATATTAATTATTTTAATATCTCCTGATCTATTTAGAATTTGCCCACCTTTCTGGGTATTGGAGATCTCATGTGCCCCAACCTCTCCACCAAATTTCGTGACTAGAGCACATCCGATGCTACCCCAAATCAACACTCCCTCTTAGCGAGGACTGTGCTCTAGCAATACTCCTCACTGAGTATTACTCTGATCATCCGACATCGGTAACTATGCTGATGCTACACCTTCCTGCCCAACATCCTTTGCGCTACTGCCCATGGTTCTACCACTGCCACTGTTGCATCTGTAAGACAGCTCCCTCTGCATCCGTGCTGCTGCTGGTCCTTTCTCCCAGCACTGCATCCGCATTGCACCTCCTCTCATCATGTTGCATCGTGTTGCCCACTACTGGACTGCAACTCAGTCACTAAGAAGTAAGTAATTGATCTCCCAACTGACCTCCCTGTTGTGCTAGAAACACCCTCTGATACTGAAGCTCCCTTTGCCGCTGACAAGTGCTCCCTCTCTGACCTCTGCGCTGCTGCAACAACTCCTTGCATCTCGCACCGTTGCACACCTCTCTGTGCCTTCCTGCACTAGTGCAACACTCATGTTCCTCTCGCACTACTGCAACCTGCTAGCTCTACGCTATCTGGGGACTCCTACAATGTAGCTCTCTCTGCTGCCCCATCCGCATCTGTCTCTACCCACCCAACCAGTGTTGCTACTCCTCGTCGGGGCTCCCATAGCAAGGTCTAATCCAAGAGGCTGGGTACCTCAAGGATCCTACCCCTCATCGCATGTAGTCCATCTGACTACAGCTCGATGTCTCCCCACTTCCACTCAAGTGGCGCGTGTGCGCTCATGGCACAGTCATCGTCTGTCAAAACTTCCTTCTCTGCCCGTGCTGGCGCTGCCTTAGTCTCGGAAGACTCTCCCTTACTCTTCTTCCTTGGGCACTGGGTCGCATAATGACCCATCTCCCCACAATGGAAGCACTTGATCTTGGAGAGATCTTTCTTCTTTCGCTTCTCCTACTTTCCCTCAGATGCTAGGGCCATATCCTCCTCTTGCTTGACTTTAATCCCTTTGTTGCTGCTACCTATCTTTGACTGTCATTTGATCTCTTCCTGGCGAAGAGCTGCCCACATCTCGTCCCAAGGTAGGAGAGTCCCTCTGCCCAGGATGCTCTGGACAAACACTTCCCACTCTTCTAAGACAACATTCAGGGTTGTCCTCACCATAATCTCTTGATCCGATATCGCTCCTATAGCAATCAACTGATCTCGGATCCCATTTAGTCCTCCGAGGGAGCAGTCAAATGTTTGACCCTTCTTCATTTGATACGACCGCATCTAGTTCTCGAGCAGCATTCTTCTCTGCATAGAAGTATACAGGTACAGGTTCTTGAGAGCCTCCCACATCTCAACTGTCGTTTCCTTCTCGGCTATATGTGGTACCACATGATCCTTGACCCCATTAAGGATAATGCACTTGGCCCTCGCCATCGCCTCTTCATACTTGTCATTATCATTTGGGTCGACTGGGATAGCTATTGTCTTCAAGGCGAAGTTCTTGACACGATTCTTGTCAAGCACTGATAAGATTCTGGCCTTCCAGACTGCGAAGTTCGATGCTCCGTCCAGTCTATCGTAGTCTCTTACCTCGTGTAGTGCCATGATGCTCCTCTACTTCCCTCCTAGAAGTTCTCTGTTCGACTCCTCTAAGTCTCTACTTCCCGTCTGGAAGTTCTTTTCTGGACTCCCTCTGAGTCCTGATTTCCCTCTTGGAAATCCTCCTACCGCTTGTCGAGATGCCCCCTACTCTGATCATCTTGTGCAACTGCACTGCTGATCCAGGTTCCTCGGCTAGAAACCCTCGGTAACAACTCCTCTGGCCCTGCTCTATCGGGTATCGTTCTGACTACAATACCTCATCAGCTCCACTCTGCAATATTTCTGCAGCCTTCTAGACTCTAGCAATTGCCTCTCTGTGAACTGCGTTAGCCCTCTCTATCCCACGTTGGCTCTGCGTCACCCCAGATGGGTCTGCATCAGCCCTAGGATGCCTTGCGTCAGCCCTCTGGCCCTCTGCGTCAGCAATGGTGGCCTCTTTGAGGCTCTGCACAGTTCTCGACTTCCTCTGCGTGGCTTTGGCTGGCTCCGTGTCACATTTCCTTGGCTTTTGCGCTACTAGAAATAGCTTCTGTCACCCCGAGACAGCTGTTTTATGTTGCTATTGCTCCACTCGGCTGATGTCTTTTAGTCCTCCTGTGATCTGCAATCACACTCTGATACCATGTTGAAGTTTCTAAGTTTACTTAGTTTAGAAACCCTTCATGCACTTTTTCTGATTTATTCCTACCTACTTCTTATTTTTCTTTAACAACTTATTTACAAAGTAAATATTGAATATAAACACCAGTGCATGCTCAACATATTACAGATTAGAAACTAAAAGAAACAAAAACAAACACACCACGTGACACCATTATTTTTGGACCAATGTCCCCGGTAAAACCCAATGCGAGAAAACCGGTGTAGCTATTTGAGGGCTTTCTTATTAAGCAATATCAGAGTACAATCTAGGTGCCGAAACTGGCCTCCCCAACAAAGAATTTCCTTAGCTATACCTCACAGTTTTAGAGAAATCTCCTGGCTGAAACCCCGGAAAATCCTTTCGGCAGTTCCTCAGCACAAAACTGCTCTACAACCCCAGCATCTGACTAAACTGGACTGTGTCTGCCTCTCCTAACCCAACGCTGGCTCTGCATCAACCTTCCTTGGCCTGCGTCAGCCCCAGGAGGCCATGTGTCAGCTCTGGGAGCCTCTGCGTCAACTACGCTGGCCCCTTTGGTGCTCTGCGCAACACTTGGCTGCCTCTGCGTGGCCCTACGTGAGCCCTTGCTGGCTCTGCGTCACCCTCCTTGGCTGCTGCGCTACTCTCCCAGCACAATCTCTGCCTTCTATGTTTCTCTATACTCAATGCCCCTCAACTGCTCTCCCAATCACTGATTCTATCTCTCTTAGCAAACCCTGCTCTAGAGAATAGAATGATTGATCATCTGGTGTACTCTCCAAGTGACCCTCAAGCCTCCTCTTATACTTTTCCTGTTGACATCTCAAAGGCCGAGATTAAGTCCCTAATCAACGGCTAAGATTAGATCTGGCTTGATCCGTGTCTTTTGGACCACTCTAACACAGATTCATATTAATACACATTAATATTTTATTTTCCCTAAAAGTTTAGACTTAAGAACTCCATTAAAAATATTAATTATTTTAATATCTCCTAATCTGTTTAGAATCTACCCAAACCCTTTTTGGGTATTGGAGATCTCATGTGCCCCAACCTCTCCACCAAATTTCGTGGCTAGAGCACATCCGATACTACCCCAAATCAACACTCCCTCTTTCTGAGGACTGTGCTCTAGCAATACTGCTCACTGAGTATTACTCTGATCATCCGGCATCAGTACCTATGTTGATGCTAGGGCTTCCTGCCCAACATCCTCTGCATTGCTGCCTCATGTACTGCTGCCCATGTTTCTGCCACCGTCACTACTGCATCTGTACGATAGCTCCCTCTGCATCCGTGCTGCTGCTGGTCCTTTCTCCCAGCACTGCATCCGGACTGCACCTCCTCTCATCATGTTGCATCGTTCTGCCCACTATTGCACTGCAACTCAGTTACTGAAAAGTAAGTAACTAATCTCCTAATTAACCTCCCTGTTGGGATAGAAACACCCTCTGATGCTGAAGCTCCCTCTGCCGCTGACAAGTGCTCTCTCTCTGACCTTTGCGTTGTTGCAACGACTCCCTGCATTTCGCACCGTTGCACACCTCCATGTGCCTTCCTGCACTAGTGCAACACTCATGTGCCTCTCGCACTGCTGCAGCCTGCTAGCTCTACGGTGTCTCAAGACTCCTGCACTGTAGCTCTCTCTACTGCCCCATCCGCATCCGTCTCTACCCACCCAGCCAGTCTTGCTACTCCTCGTCAGGGATCCCGTAGCAAGGTCTAATCTAAGAGGCTGGGTACCTCAAGGATCCTACCCCTCATCACCTGTAGTGCATCTGACTACTGCTCAATGTCTTCCCACTTCCGCTCAAGTGATGCGTGTGCACTCATGGCACAACCATCGTCTATTAAAACTTCCTTCTCTGCCCGTGTTGGCGTTGCCTTAGTCTCAGAAAACTTTCCTTTACTCTTCTTCCTTGGGCACTGGGTCGCATAATGACCCATCTCCCCACAGTGGAAGCACTTGATCTTGGAGAGATCTTTCTTCTTCCGCTTCTCTTGTTTCCGTCAAATGTTAGGGCCACATCCTCCTCCTCCTACTCGACTTTGATCCCTTTGTTGTTGCTACCTGTCTTTAACTGTCGTCTGATCTCTTCCTGGCGAAGAGCTGCCCACATCTTGTCCCAAAGTAGGAGAGTCCCTCTCCCCAGCATGCTCTGGACAAACACTTCCCACTCTTCTAAAACAGCATTCAGGGTTGTCCTCACCATAAGCTCCTGATCCGGTGTCACTCCTATAGCAGTCAACTAATCTCGGATCTCATTCAGTCCTCTGAGGAAGGAGTCAATCGTTTGACCCTTCTTCATTTGATACGACCGCATCTAGTTCTCGAGCAGCATTCTTCTCTGCACAGAAGTACGCTGATACAGGTTCTTGAGAGCCTCTCACATCTCAACTATCGTTTCCTTCTCGGCTATATGTGGTACCACATGATCCTTGACCCCGTCAAGGATAATGCACTTGGCCCTCGCCATCGTCTCTTCGTGCATGTCATTATCATTTGGGTCGACTGGGATAGCTATTGTCTTCAAAGCGAAATTCTTCACACGATTCCTGTCAAGCACTGTTAAGATTCTGGCCCTCCAGACTGCGAAGTTCGATGCTCCATCCAGTCTATCCTAGTCTCTTGCCCCGTTTAGTGCCATGATGCTCCTCTACTTCCCTCCTGGAAGTTCTCTGTTCTACTCCTCTGAGTCTCTACTTCCCGTCTGGAATTTCTCTTCTAGACTCCCTCCAAGTCCTGATTTCCCTCCTGAAAATCCCCCTGCCGCTTGTTGAGATGCCCCCTACTCTGATCGTCTTGTGCAACTGCACTACTAATCCAAGTTCCTCAGCTAGAAACCCTCGGTAACAACTCCTCTAGCCCTACTCTGTCAGGTACTGTTCTGACTACAATACCTCACCAGCTCCACTCTGCAATATTTCTGCAGCCTTCTAGACTCCAACAATTGCCTCTCTGTGAACTGCGTCAACCCCTCTCTGCCCCATGCTGGCTTTGCGTCAGCCCTTTGGCCCTTTGCGTCAGCAACACTGGCCTCTCTGAGGCTCTGCACAGTTCCCGGCTTCCTCTGTGTGACTCTGGTTGGCTTTGCGTCACACTTCCTTGGCTTTTGCGCTGCTAGAAACAACTTTTGTCACCCCGGGACCGTTGTTTTCTGCTGCTATTGCTCCTCTCGGCTGATGTCGTTTAGTCCTCCTGTGATTTGCAATCATGCTCTGATACCATGTTGAAGTTTCTAAGTTTACTTAGTTTAGAAACCCTTCATGCACTTTTTCTGATTTATTCCTACCTACTTGTTATTTTTCTTTAACAACTTATTTACAAAGTAAATACTGAAAATAAACACCAGTGCATGCTCAACAATATACAGATCAGAAACTAAAAGAAACAAGAACAAACACACCACGTGACACCATTATTTTTGGACCAATGTCCCCGGTAAAACCCAACGCGGGAGAACCGATGCAGCGATCTGAGGGTTTTCTTATTAAGCAATATCAGAGTACAATCTGGTTGCCGAAATTGGCCTACCCAACAGAGAATTTCCTTACCAACTATACCTCACAGTTTGAGAGAAATCTCCTGGCTGAAACCCCGGAAAATCCTTCCGACAGTTCCTCAACACAAAACTCCTCTGCAACCCCAACGTCTTGCCAAACTGGACTGCGTCAGCCTCTCCTAGCCCAGCATTGGCGTTGCGTCAGCCTTGGCTTGCATCAGCCCCAGAAGGCCCTGCGTCAGCTTTGGGAGCCTTTGCGTCAGCTACGCTGGGCCCTGGGTGCTTTACACAGCACTTGGCTGCCTCTACGTGGCCCTGTGTGAGCCCTTGCTGGCTCTAGGTCACCCACCTTGACTGCTGCGCTGCTCTCCCAGCACAATCTCTACTTTCTCTGTTTCTTTGTACTCAATGCCCCTTAGTTGCTCTCCCGATCACTGATTCTATCTCTCTTAGCAAACCCCGCTCTAGAGAATAGAATGATTGATCATCTGGCGTATTCTCCAAGTGACCCTCAAGCCTCCTCTTATACTTTTCCTGTTGACATCTCAACGGCCGAGATTAAGTCCCTAATCAACAGCTAAGATTAGATCTAGCTTGATCCATGTCTTTTGGACCACTCTAACACAAATTCATATTAATACACACTAATATTTTATTTTCCCTAAGTTTAGACTTGGGGACTCCATTAAAAATATTAATTATTTTAATATCTATTGATTTGTTTAGAATCTGCCCAAACCTTTTCTGGGTATTGGAGATCTCATGTGCCCCAACCTCTCCACCAAATATCGTGGCTAGAGCACATCTGATGCTACCCAAATCAACAAGGAGCTCACAATGGGAGCTTGACCTAAACTAAATTTCTTTGAGAATGAAACCCACGCCTTAAGAACAATAATAAATTTATTATTCTCAGTACATCAAATACATAGATTCATGATTACATATGTCGTTATGAAGATCGAACCTAGTTACATATTTCAACAAAATCTACAGCCTAATTATTGAACAGACCAAGCCCTATTTCCTGAAGCAAACGGATTCTGGGATTCTAAAGACCAACAAGGAAGATATCCAAAGCTTGTAGCATGCTATCAAATTTCAGGGCAGTCAAGTCTCTTAAGGGTCAAGGTTTGAATCCGCAGCTTCTACAGAGGCAACAGTGACAGCAAATCTGAAGTTTGAGGAGCCATCTGAAGTGGAGAAGACGTATAATATCTAGGTCAAACGTGAGGTCAAGAAGGTCCATCCGAAGTGAAGGACAACTCTTTACGCAGGTCAGTGGAACGACTTCTGGTGCGAGTTATGAGCGTAAGTGAGAATCCCTTTGTGACTCTATAGCTCGGTCCTGCCACAAGAAAGGTCTTGAAACCCTCTCATTGCTCAACAAGACCATAACCATCACATAAGTGAATTAGTTCCTTGTGAGGGTGGCATCCAGGGCAGTGTATTTCATGCATACATTGCAGAAGAACTCCAAACTATGATCAATTGTCTAGTTAGAATATTTTGTGTATCGAATTAACTTTGGTTTCCATTGCTGCGTACAAATTGTATTGCTTGTATATTTGTGGATGTTCACAATACTATGGGTTTACTGCATTTTGAGGATTGAACTTGTTATGTGATCGAATTGGAGTTTGTTGGACATCTTCATTACATTGTTTTATTATATGAAGTTCTGATAATTTACTGCATTATTGAGAAGATTGTATTGTCAAATAGAGAATACTTTTATGATAGTAGATGCAGGAAAAAGGTTTGTAAACCCTAGTTACCGGAGAAACGCTGGGGCATAATTAACATAGGTCATTACACAGATCTTAGAGAATTCAACAATATACAGAGATCTGATTTTTAGCAGATTGATACTACAAAATTCAAATATCCTAGCTTGCCTCAGGTTTGTGCCTTGCCCTAATCACTGCAATAGTTCGGGTCTGTTCAAATCAAGACAACTTCCTCAGGAAATCTTTCTATCTCATTTCAGGGCTCGCACTTCTTGTTACAGGCCTCGCACTTAATTTCCAGACTTTGGATCTGTTCAAGATAGCCAATAACTGCATTCTTCTGAATACTCGCTCAACTAACAATTCCAAGGATCTCTTTGCTTCTCAATGAATTCGGATCACAGCTTTAATGACTCGGACCCTGCCTCAAATATAAACTTGCAATGATTCAGATTCCAAGTGGGCTTGGCTCCTACATTAGGGTTTCAGCCTTTTGACTAAAGTATGGCCTTGCACAAAAATCGGCCTCAAGAAATGTCACTATCCAGCAAAGAACTTGGTCACAAGAAGTTTGTCTTGCTCAAAGTTCTTCGCTCTTCTCAAACTCAAAAATTTCAGCGAGTTTTAGATGAGTTTCCACATAGATTAGGCCATGTTAATTTCAATTTTTAGTTAACAATGGTATGTTCTATGCTTGGCACAATTACTTCAATGTTCTTTTAGCAGCCAATGACAATTTCAATTTAGTTTTCTAATAGCAATCACATTAACCATAAATCACATTGACAGTAACTGTAAATAGAACATAAAATAAAATGTACAAGACAAGCCAAGACAAGAGGACACCAAATTTAGCGGATGCCAGGGAAAAACGCCAATGCGAGGAAAACCCTTTGATCAATTCTTCTTATTATTATATCAAATGTTCAACAAAGAGAGAGTACAAAAATCAAAATTGACTTGCCAAATCAAAGTCAAAACAGCCCTGTCAAATCTGCAGTCAAACTCAGCCCTAACCAGAAGGTCAAAGATGGTCAACACAATAGTCAAACAGTCCTCTTGAAGCTCAATCAAATGCAATCAAATTTAGCTTGATAAGGTGGTCAAATTCAGCACAAAACAGTCCTGAAAATTGCAGTCAACTCTATGGCCAAAGTGCCCAAAATTTCTTGGTTCCTGTGCCAAACTGTACAGCCTGCCAAAAACAAAATTTTCCCACAAAGCATAGTCAAAGGATGAGTCAAAGTGCTCGATCAATGCTAATCAAACTCCCACAACAGTCCTGAAATTCTGCCCTGCAATTTGCCCAGAAAATTCATCCTTCTGCGACACATGTGAGAGAGAAGATCTGCCCAATAGTTGTATGAACCAATGAGAGGAGAGAGAAGAAATGTGTGATGATGATGCCAAATGAGGTGAGAGGGCACTTGTATTTAAAGAAGCCGTTGAGGGTGAAGAGTCACGTCCATTAAGCTTCATGAGCCTACATGATGATGTGGCTGACCTGAACAATTTGCACGTGTGGGCATAAATTCAAAAAGACACTTCTACTGGTCAAAATTTAATGATCTTTATATCAAATTTGGTTCTCTCGAAAAGAGAAATTTAATGCAATCATCATCTCCATCAAATGAGTTGTCCCAAGGTGGAATTTGGCCCTCATTGCCAATTTTAACACTCCCTCTCAACTAGGGAGAATTCCACCTACTAATCCATCCAGCATCATCAATCATCATGCCATCCATGTACCATCTCTGAATCTTATCTCATCTTTGCTCCGCTGAACACTAATATGAATAACGAATAAGAATAGATTGAGAGTGAGACACAAGGCCTTACCACTCTCCACTGACAAAAGTCGGTCTAGAGGTAGAACCTCAATCAGACTTTATCCCAGATCAAGTTGTTGAACACCATGCATTCTAGTCATAGGGAATATGGCAGTACATAATGCGTTCATCAATAGTGCTATGGTCCCTAACCACTTTTCCCAACTCATTGTCCAGATGAGAGGTACTTCCCATGAGTCCCAGGCTACATGGGTAGGATGTATGTTGGGGCATCAGCAGGAGAAGGTGTACCATTCATCCTGCTCATATGCCATAGGAGAAGGTGAATCACTCATGAACGTCAGATTGTAAGTTACAAATGTACATAGTAAAGAAACACACTTTACCTAAGTCTACACTAAACCAAGTTATACTTAACTATTTCATATGTGTCGGAATATCCTAACATCCCCCCTTAAGAACAACTTGGGCTAGGATTGAAGGATGTACAAATATGACACAATAGGAGAAGGAAGGAGGCATTAGAGCCTATCCCCCCTTAGTGACAACTTCCTGAACTCCAACCATAAATCGAAGTTTAGTAAACTTCGCCTCTGTGAGAGCCTTTGTAAAGATGTCTACAACTTGATCACCGGTTGAACAATATTGCACTTCAAGAACATGGTCATGAATGAGCTTTCTGATGAAGTGCATGTGTAGTTCAATGTGTTTGTTGCGCTAATGTTGGACTGGATCTTTGGATAGTTGAATGGCACTTTGATTATCACACCAAAGTGTAGTCGGACATTGATGTTGAAAGCCAAACTCTGACAGGATCTAATGAAGCCACAAGGCTTCCTTACTAGCTTTTATGGCGCCATGATACTCTGCTTCTGCTGAAGAAAGAGAAATGGCACTTTGTTTCTTGCAAGCCCATGTAATAGGTCCAGAGCCAAGAGTGAAGACATAACCTGCAGTAGACTTCCGATCTTCAGAGTCACCGCGCAATCGGAATCAGTGAAACCAACCAATAGAGGAGATGCTTTTGCACTGTAATGAATCCCAAACTGAATTGTACCTCGAACATAACGAAGTAATCTTTTAGTTGTTTTCCAATGACTTTGATGTGGGTTTTGCATAAACCGAGCAATAAAGCCAACAGCAAAGGAAAGGTCAGGACAACTATGGGTCAAATACAAAATTTTTCCTACAAGCTGACGGTATAAGGTAGCATCAACTTCAGGGGAAGTACAAGTCACTGAAAGTTTGACTCCAGACTGAAAGGGAGAAGGGGCTGGCTTATAGTCTTCCATGTGAAAGTGGCGTAGAATATCACAAGCATACTTGCACTGGGAAAGGGAAATACCTTCCTTGGATTGCAAGACTTGAAGACCAAGAAAATAATGCAAGTGCCCTAAGTCTGTCATTTCAAACTGCTTTTTAAGGCTAGACTTCACATGGTTTATAAGGTTGGGATCACTACCAGTAAAGATAAGATCATCAACATAAAGAACAAGGATGATAAGAGACTTACTCACTTTCTTGGTATAGACAGTATTGTCAAAATGACACCTAGAAAAGCCATTATCTAAAAGAAAGCTATCCATTTTGGCATACCAAGCCCGAGGGACTTGCTTAAGACCATAAAGGGATTTCTTAAGCCGACATACAAGGCTAGAGTCTGTTTGTATGAAGCCAGGAGGTTGTTCCATATAGATTTCTTCATGCAAGTCCCCATGCAACAAGGCAGATTTAACATCCATCTGATGGATTTCCCATTTAAAAGAGGCAGTAAGGGAAAGAACAAGGTGGATAGAGTTCATTTTGGCAACAGGGAAGAAGGTTTTAGTATAGTCAATCCCTTCAACTTGTGAAAAACCCTTAGCAACAAGACGAGCTTTATGTTTATCAATTTTTCCATCTGGTCCAAACTTGGTTCTGTAAACCCATTTGCATCTAACAAGTTTTCGTGCCTTTGGAAGAGGAAAAAGATCCCATGTATCATTTGCCAATAACGAACAATATTCTTCATTCATAGCTGCGTCCCAATCTGGATGAACTGAAGCTTCTGCAAAGGTGTCAGGATCATGATCCGTTGAAGCTTGAGCCAGTATAGAAGAGACTCTATCGAACTGAGAACGTGTATGTCGTTGATCTATAGGATCACCTACAAGAGTGATCCCAATTAGCACGAACCCATTTTGAAAGTTGAGGAGCTGAAAGAGGATCCTAAGAAGGTGGTGGAGGATTGTCATCATTTGAAGAAGAAATGTTTTCAGAAGTAGAAGGGATAGAGAGAGGTGGCACATCTGCCGAACTAAGCTCGTAGGCTAATATATTCTCATCAAACTTTACATCTCTTCTAATGATAACATTTTTGGACTTAAGTGGAATAAGTCTATATCCTTTGACATCTTCAGAATATCCAACAAAAATACATTTTTCACTCTTAGGTTCTAAAGCTTTATGTTCCTCATCTGGAATATGGGCCCATGCTTCACTTCCAAAAACACGAAAGTGACTTACATCTGGTTTAATTGAACTCCATGCTTCTTCTAGAGTGATATTCTTTAAAACTTTAGTAGGAGTGCGATTTACTATGTAATTTGCACAGTTAATTGCTTCTACCCAAAAATTAAGACTAAGTCCTTTAGATTGAAGCATACAATTAGTCACTTCCTTTAAGGTGTGATTCTTTCTTTTAACTACACCATTTTGTTGTGGAGTATATGAAACAGTATGTTGCATTTGAATTCTATGCTTAATGCAAAAGTTGATGAATTTGTTGTTAACATATTCTCCGCCATTATCAGATTTTAGCTTAAGAATTTGATATCCAGATTGTTTTTCAACAAAGGCCTTAAAGGCCAATAACATGTTAAATACTTCACTCTTGAGTTTTAAGAAGTATACCCAAGTGCGTCTGGAGAAATCATCAATGAAAGTTAAGAAATACTTGTAGCCAAGGAATGAAACAACTGGAAGTGGACTACATAAATCACTATGCACAAGTTGTAAAGGGGTTGAGGCGTGCCAAGAAGCATGTTTTTCAAAACTATCCTGATGATGTTTTCTGAGTATACATCCGGAACAAACACCATCTCTGCAAGATACCATAGGAAGACCTATCACCATATTTTCACATAGATTTTGAAGGAAGCGATAGTTTAAGTGACCAAATCGCTCATGCCAAAGTTTGCTCACTTCATCATTATGAGCAAAAAATACCGAGGGAAGAGTTGATGACCCAAAGTTGTTAAACTTATACAACTTTGTAGAATCATCAGCAATGCCAATAGCCAAAATCTGTCTAAGATCTCTTAGGTCCTTAATTACAACATCATGAGGCGAGAATTCAACGATTTTACCTTCACCTGAATGAGTTATTTGATATACAAATAGAAGGTTGCAGGATAAGGTTGGAATACATAATACATCATTAAATTGACCATTGTCTAGATAAATAGTTCCAATCACTACAACACTAAGAGATCTATCATCGCCAACATATATATTTTTGGTGTTACAATCATTTAAAGAAGAAAACGTGACTTTTTTTTTGGCCATGTGATAAGAAGCTCCAAAATCAATGAGCCACTCGTGAGAATGAAAAGAATAAGATACATTTAGTGCATAACTAGACCAAGATGCTTGACAACCACATGTAGAGAGTGCATTTCCTAAAGATGAAGTTGAAGTTGAAGTTGAAGTTGAAGTTGAAGAGTGCTCCAAATGGATGTTATGTTTCTCAATTGCTACTTCCAAGGCTTACATCTTCTTAAAGCATTTGGATTCTAAGTGGGCATCTCGATTACAAAAGTTGCAATGTCTATCAGTCTTCTTCCCTTTGTTTTTATTTGCCTTATCATTTTGTTGAATTGATTTTTCATTTTTGAGACTGAAATTGCTTAAGACCCTTGTTTGGTTTAAGCCCTTTTTTTAAGACGGCTACTTCTAGATTCCTTGAATTCGGTTGTTGTGGCGGCAAGGCTTTCTTAGAAGATTTCCAAGATTAAGACACCAAATGTAAAAAGTTTTTCTGTTCTCTTATAAGAATCAGAGAAGGCATCAAAAGAGGGGGACTGTAGCTTATCCTTGGAAATAAATGTTCTCTAGTAGAATGGAAGGTGAAACAAACACAGAGTAGGTTGGTCCCAAACTTAGTAAGAATGGAATAGATAAGGCTACCATCTTCTTTCTTAACCTTAACACCTTCCAAGAGAAGTCTAAGGGTCTTGAACATGGACAAAAAATCTTCAATGGAAGAAAAACTATTGGGGTTTAATGTAAGCAACTCATTTTCGAGTTGATGGGTTCTAATTTCATTTTTAATTCCAAAAACTTTAATAAGTTGTTTCATTGCTTCACTAGGGGTATCAAGTTCTGTGATACGGAATCTAAGGTCTAGAGAAATAGACATCCCTATTAACCCATGTGCTTGATACTGCCTATTTTCCCATTTGGTTGTCTTATCTTCATCTTTAAGTTTAGTTTCTCGGTCTGAAGCTATTCTGTAAAGACCTTTACTTCTAAATAAATCCACAATGTAGGACCACCATTAAAAGTAGTTGGTGCTATCAAGAATAACTTGGCATGGTCTTCCATTTTAACAGAAACTGGAGTTGTAGATGCTGAAACTAACTGTTCCAATGGAAAGATCTCAAAAAATTAAGCCGATTCTCTGAAAAAAGCTTCCAGATGAAGAAGTTATGGCTTTTTAAAGAAAAGTTGTTGAAGATGTCAACGAAGTGCGTGAATGTGCGGAAGTGAATGATAATATTACATTTTTAAAAAAAATCCCCCCCCCCTCCAAACTTAATCTAATTAGGCTCACTTTAAAACAGATTTTATGTGACCCACTTTTATAAATAAGTGAAAGTCATTTTTACAATGGTACTTTATGAGTTACTCACTAAATTGTAACTTAAATAAAAGATAAAGAGACTTTAGAAGTATAAGTTACTCGCTTTTTATAATGGGTGAGAACACTTTTACATAAAGTAACTTTAAAACATAAGTTAAATGTGCTTTTTGAAAAAGTAACTCAACAAAAAAAAAAGACTTGAACCCAAGACCTCTATTCTCATAAAGTAACTTTGGACCAAGTGAGCTAGTTTAAAAGGTTAGTAATTTTTTGAAAAGAGGAAGGGTTTTTTTTAGTCACTGAAGCTTTGGGGTGCGTGTTTACTTGAGAAAGCTTTTTTTGCCTACAAAACAAAAAACCAACAACGCAACACAAACATGCAAAAAAAACCAAATCTTATGGCTTGAAGTTAGCTTTCGCCGAAAACTAAATATTTTCCTCAAAGTTTCTGATTTTCCAAAATCACACTAAGGCGCAGTGGAAAAGAGCATACGCATGAGAAAAATCCTTCATTTTTGTCTCTGATTTGCCCAGATCGCACAGAGTCACGGAGCAAAGAGCATACGCAAAAATGAAAGGTATAGATCCAGTAATAAAAAATGGAGACCTAAATAAACCGAAATAAATGGAGAGATGAATAACTAAAACTGCAAATAAAGACTATATACCTCTAGACCTTAAATATGACATCGCTAGGGCTGCCGGAAAACTTTTCACATGAAACGAAAGGGGTTCCTCACTGGAACAATAGAGTAGTTCTCTCGGCCCGCAAGCAGTCAGAAACAGCAGATCTAGGAAATGACAGTCGAATGCAGTTGTACCGGTTTCGGATTTGGATCACCAACAGAGGCGGCCCTCAAATGGCTCTGATACCATGTAGGAATTTACAGGGTAAGTTCCTCAGATAGAATATCAAAGGACACCGCTCACAAACAAATCACAAATCAATACACCAGTATTTTTGACGTAGTTAAAACCCTCAAAGAGGGAAATAGTCCACATCCTGAGCCAACACGGCCACTTCAGGCAATTTATTAATAAAAGAATGAAAATTTACATAAGTTTCTCTCATGAACGGTCACCGTACAAATGACCCTCTATGCTCTTTAAATAGGATCATGGACCAATCGGGTGTTAAGCCACGGATCAAGTGTCGATAATACCGAGGAGAGAATGAACCATCGGATCACTTCATATCTAGAACATATCGTGACCATCGGATTGTAAGTTACAAATGTACATAGTAAAGAAACACACTTTACCTAACTCTACACTAGACCAAGTTATACTTAACTATTTCCTATGTATCGGAATATCCTAACAAGAGAGCTTTCTTCAACCTACATAGGTGTGTTCTTTGATCTTGTACTTCGAACCCCTGAGGTTGTTCCAAGTAGGCTTCCTCCTTAAGCGAGCCATGCAAAAAAACAGTCTTAACGCCCATTTGATATAGGCTCCATCCTCAAGAGGCAGCAAGAGCAATAAGCGATCAGATAGTGGTTTATCGAACAACCGATGCAAATATCTCATCATAGTCCACTCCTCCCTTTTGAGAGAAGCCTCGAGCAATGAACCTGGCCTTGTATTTCTCAAAACTCCCATCAGCTCCATGTTTAATTTTGTATACCCATTTTGAGGTAACTACAGACTTATCCTTCGGTCTAGACACCACATCCCACACATCATTTTTCATGATAGATTCATATTCCTCATTCATCGCATCCTTCCAAACTTGGTGCTTTACGGCTTCTTCTAACGTACATGGCTAAGATTGAACAATAGTGCTTAATGAGCCTCATCATTGAGTAATTATATGGATCTTAATTGGCCTCAATTCACCTCCTAGCTTAGTCAAACCAACTATTCTCACAACTTATTGCATAATTTTGATTATATTTTGCTTATGAGATGAGTTAGAGCTGGATATTTTGCTTTGTGATCTAATGCGCACATAATGTTAATCAATGAATGAATACCTGTCTGGGAAACATGCATATCCGCAAGCATATGTCGAAGCCAAACTACCTCACAAGATGCCTTAACTGCTCCCCGATACTCTGCTTCTGTTGAGGAGAGAGCCACTGCCTGCTGCTTCTTACTAGTCCAAGTGACAGCACCAGATCCTAGACTAAACACATACCTAGCTGTAGATTTACGGTCATCAACCGAACCAGCCCAGTCAGAATCTGTGTAACCACTGAGTATAGGATTGGAACTTCGAGCGTATAGGAGTCCATAATCAGGAGTGCCACGCACATATCGTAGCACACGCTTTGTTGCTATCCAATGATCAGCCTTAGGAGCTGACATACAGCGGGAAATGTAGCTCACTGCAAAACTGATGTCAGGTCTAGTGGCAGTAAGGTAGATGAGGTTGCCCACCAGTTACCTGAATAAAGTTTCATCCACAAGGGGGGAGGATGACTGAGCTGAAAGTTTGAGCCCTGGTTCCATAGGAGTCGTGGCCGTTTTGCAATCCTGCATTCTGAACCTATCCACAATATTTTTGGCATACTTGGACTGAGAGAGAAAGATGTTGTTCTCAGTCTGCCAGACTTCAACCCCCAAACAGTAATGAAGAAGTCCCAAGTTTGTCATATCAAAGGTGTTGCATAAGTCTTGTTTGATCCCATGGATCAAATGTGCAGAGCTACCAATAATGATAAGGTCATCCACATAGACAATCTCAAACAAAATATCATCACCAATATGCTTGATATACAGGTTTGCATCAGATGGGCTCCGCTGAAAGCCATGATCTGTCAGATACTGATCAATTTTCATGTACCAAGCCCGAGGAGCTTGTTTCAGTCCATAGAGTGTTTTAACTAATCTACACACTTTCTGTTCTTGACCGGCAACCTTGAATCCTGGAGGTTGCGTCATGTAGACTTCTTCCTGTAAGTCGCCATTTAGGAAAGCACTCTTTACATCCATCTGATGAACTTTCCAATTGAACTGAGCTGCTAGGGCAAGGACAAACCGTATGGTACTCATCTTGGCTGTAGGAGCAAAAGTCTCCTCATAGTCGATGCCTTCCTTCTGTGAGAACCCTCGAGCAACAAGACGAGCTTTATACTTGTCTAGGGTTCCGTCAGCTTTGCATTTCACTTTATACACCCATTTGCAGCTGATGGGATTTTTCCCTGTAGGAAGATCAGAAAGGGTCCACGTGTGATTCTTCTGAAGACTCTGGAATTCGACTTCCATAGCCTGTTCCCACTCAGATGTACCCTTAGCCTCTGCATAGGTTTGAGGCTCAAAAATACTGTGTAGGTTAGCCATAAGAGCAAAATTTATTGTAGGCTGTTGTTTGCTCTTATGTCTAGAAGTTCTACCTTCAAGGAGCTCCTTATCCCGGAGATCACCAATGGTTTTAGCCCACCATTTAGGCCGAAGAGTAGAGGAACCAATATCAGAAGGAGGTGGAGAAGGCTCAAGAACAATAGGAGCAACAAGAGGAGGGTTATTTTCCATAGGAAGCTCAGATAGTGTATTATCAAATACTGAGGCTGCATAATCCCTCCCATCAAGTGGACCTACCAGAAGGAGAACACTGTGAGGCTGATCCTCAGAACACTGCTCAGAAGGAGAAGACTGAAAGAATCCTCTGTCTTCATCAAATACTACATCCCGACTGAAGCTAAGACGACCAGTGGCTATATCTATCAGCCTATAGGCCTTGTGATGATCATTGTACCCTATCATCATGAGTTTCTGGCTTTTGGAATCCAACTTAGAGCGCTTAGGAGCTGGAATCCAAACATATGCAACTGAGCCAAATATTTTGAGGTGACTAATCTTAGGCTTACGGCCATACCAAACCTCTTCGGGAGTCTTCCCCTTAACATCCTGAGTAGGTGATCAATTAAGAAGATAGACAACAGTGAATACTGCTTCAGCCCAGAATTTGTTCGGAACACTCCTATGTTGTAACATGGAACGAGCCATTTCAACAACCGTACGGTTGCGGCGTTCGACAACACTGTTCTGCTGAAGAGTGTAGGGTGTAGTTAACTGGCGTTTGATGCCATGAGTATCACAGAAGTTGGAAAAAGCAGAAGAATAAAATTCCCCCCCGTTATCTGTCCTAAGAGTCATGATATTACAACCAAACTCTTTTTCAACTAAGGTTTTAAACTTCTGAAAGGTACTAAATGCATCAGATTTATATTTTAGAAAATACACCCACATCTTTCTACTGAAATCATCTACAATAAGCAAAAAATATTTGCAACCGGTAATAGAAGATGTATCCATAAGACCACAAATATCAGCATGAATTAACTGGAGTACCTTAGATGCGCGCAAAGATTCTCCATCCTTGAATGAAGACCGATGTTGTTTGCCAACTTGACAGGCGTCACATACTCCCAACTGCTGAGTCTGAATATCAGGTAACCCTAACACAAGTCCCTCCCGAGAGAGTTGAGAGAGATACTGCATGTTTAGATGCCCATATTGTTGATGCCACAGAGTGCTGATGGGAGAAACACGAGCTGCTAGAGCCACTTCTGGAGAATCACCAGTGTCAAGAAGCCTGTATAGTCTATGATCCTCTAGGCCAACAGCAACCGTAAGACTAGTGTCCTTGTCTAAGGAGAGTTTCTCATAATCTGGCTGACAGACAGCATATTAATTTCCATACCAAGAACATAGTACACATTCAGGAAGATGAGTGTGCGCCCACCAGACTAGATCTGAACTATACCTTTGCTAACCACTTTGTACTCTTCACCTCCACCGAATACTACTGAATCACTAAAAGGTGAGAAGTCAATAAACCAGTCACGCCTGTGAGAGAAATGGCGTGATGCACTAGAGTCAATGTACCAGGTCGAAGAACGGACATGATCTGAAGACCTTTTAGCCATAAAGGCGTAAAAGGCAGATTCTGTCTGCTCTGAATGTTTTGCAACATTCGTTGTCCGATGGGGCCCTCCCTGTTTCTTCTGTTCAAAAGCAATCCTCTATCGGCAATCTTTCTTCATGTGGCCGAATTTGTGACAGTAATTACACTGCACATTTTTCTTCCTAGCAGGATCAAAAGGCTAAGAAGAACCTTTCTGCTAAAAGGACTGAGAGGACTGATATTTGGCAGCGAAAGCATTTGCTGAGGAGGCTGATGAGGCACCACTACCAAACTGTTGTTTCCAACGATCCTGCTGCATGAGTTTGTTGCATAGCTCCGGAAACTTCAGATCAACATTAGTGGAGGTAAAGTTGAGTGTTTCTATGAAGTGCTCATAAGATTTTGGTAGAATTTTCAGAGTGATGACTACCATATCTTCTTCCTCCATGGTCCGACCAATGGCTTCAAGCTGATCTCGAATGTCTTTAATCTTGTTAAGATGTTCCTATAAAGACATATGTTTGTCCATCATGATGGAGAACAACTGATTCTTGAGAAAGAAAGCTCTACTTTTGTCGGATGTCTCGTG
>APFE030430952.1:0-26102 GCA_000404065.3 Pinus taeda
CCACCTCCTTAAAAAGTGAGAGATGTCAGAATTTTCCCAGGCTTAGCTGGGTATTACCGAAGATTCATTAAATATTTTAGCAAGCTAGCCTCTCCTTTGTTTAACCACTTAGGTAAAGGTGTTGAGTTCATATGGTCAAAAAACTATTAAGAAGCCCTAGATACCCTGAAGAGCAAGCTCGTGACTGCCCCAATTCTGAGAGGCCCAAACTGGGCCCTACCTTTCCACATTAACACAGATGCCTCGAACAAAGCAATAGGAGCAGCCTTAGGACAAATTTATGAAAATTTGTCGTATGCCTTATACTTTATAAAATAAAAACTTGTCAAAAGCGGAATTAAACTATACAGTGACCGACAAGGAACTCCTAGCTGTCATGCATTCCTTAAACAAATTCAGACATTATATCATAGGCTATCAAACCTTTTTACACGCTGATCATGCTACAATTAGATATTTAATGAACAAACAAGATGTAAATGCTCACAATATTAGATGGTTGTTTTTACTGCATCAGTTTGATTTGACCATTATTGATAAGCCTGGTAAAGAACATGTTGTTGCTGACTTTTTGTCTAGAGTAAATTTTCCTGCAGGTGAAGAAGGAATAGTGGGTGACCAAATTCCAAATGAAAATCTATTTGATATCTCAGTAATCTCTCCATGGTTTGCTGATATAGAAAACTACTTGGTTTCAGCACAGTTCCCACCACACTTGTCCTCAAAAGAGAAGAACAAGATAGTAAGGAAAAGCACCCCTTTCACCTGGATTAGGGGAAATCTCTTCAAACATGGGCCAGATCAGATCTTGAGAAGATGTGCCAAGGAGGAGGAAGTCTTTGACATCCTCCTGACCTGTCATGACGGGCCTTGTGGAGGTCATTTTGCAGCAAAAAGAACTGCCTTCAAGATACTGCAAGCAGGCTACTACTGGCCCACTCTTCATCAGGATGTGAGGAGATATACCAGCCAGTGTGATCGGTGTTAGAGGATGGGGAAACCTACTCCAAAGAATGAGATGCCCATGCAACCTCACGTAACCTTTAAGCCATTTGAGAAGTGGGGCATGGACTTTGTGGGGCCTATCTGCCCTCCTTCAAAGCATAAACAATACATCATTATGTGCACTAATTACCTGACAAAGTGGGCAGAGACAAAAGCAATCAAAGTAGTGACAGAGGAAAAAGTAGTTGAATTTTTTATAGAAAACATATTCTACAAGTTCGGGTATCCAAGAGAGTTGGTCACAAATCAAGGTAGTCAGTTCACTTCTAATTTGATTGAAGACCTGCTCACACATCATAGAATCAAGCACATGACTTCGACCCCTTACCATCCACAAGAAAATGGGTAGGTGGAGGTAACTAGTAGAGAATTGGAAAGGATCCTGACAAAGGTAGTGAGTAGTAGTAGAAAAGACTGGGCGGATAGATTAGTTGAGGCCACTTGGGCCTACAACACAACATGGAAGACCACCACGAGATTCACACCCTATGAGCTGGGCTATGGGAAGCAGGCTTTGTTGTCAATAGAATTTGAATCCAATACCTTAAGGATGGGAACTCGTCTGGACCTAGACCTCAGCCATGCACAGAAAGAAATATTACTTCAGCTCATTGGATTGGATGAACACATAATGTAAGCCCTTCTCCATATAGATGTAGTTCAGCTTCAGAGAAAGATATGGCATGATAAAAATATCAAGGAGAAGTAATGCCAAGAGGGATATTAGGCACTACTCTGTGATTCAAGATACAAATATTTCAAGGGCAAGCTATGGGAAAGATGGCTAGGACCCTACACTGTGGAGAAATTAAATGATAATGAATCAGTTATGATCAGAACCATTGAGGATGAAGCCATCCCCATGCTTGTCCATGGACACTAGTTGAAATTATACAAGAAAACCCTCTCCAAGAAAGAGTTCATTGAATATTTGAATAAGACAGTGATGGTAGTGGAGCATGTCTTAGCCTCCACTTCACCCACTCACTGAAGAAAAAGAAAAAATAAAAAATAAGGACTCAAGTGAAAACATCCATGAGGCACTTGAGTCCCATCATTGGATTGAAAACCTCTTCTAAGGCGGCCCAGTGATGTCAACAAAAAAAGAGAGAGAAATAAGATCCCTAGGTGAAAACCTCCTTTGGAGGTGCCCAGAGCAGGCAATTAGGGTGAAAACCTCCCCGAGGCACCCTAGTGTTTTCAAAGAAAAAAGAGAAAAAGGGAAAATGCATTTTCATTTGCATTGTAGGTTTGCAGGAGGACTACAGGAAGTAGCAGAAGGTGCTAAGGAAGCCCTAAAACCAACACCAGCACCTATCCTACCTTCTCAGACCTTTCTCCATCATTCTTGGCATTTCTTTCACCTCACTATGCTTCTTTTTCAAGAACTGTGTTTTCTACAGGAGACTCTTGTAGGTATTACAGAGAGCCAGAAATGGGTATAAAAGGCAATTTGAGGGATAGGGAAGCTTCATAAAGAACCTATAAACCCTCCTACAGTCTTCAAACCTCCTTTCCATCATTTCGAAGTCTGCATCACACCCCAGACATCATTCTTCTTCCTGTCCAAGCAAACACAGAAAAAAAAACTGTTTTCAGGAAAAGAAAAAAAACAAAAAATAAGAAAGGAAACAACACCATCCACCTCACTTGATGCCTACCTATTACCTCTCCATCCCTATTTACATCTCTGGCATCGTATTCACAGCTCCAAGCACAGAAAGAATCTGAAGTTTCAAGGGTAGAAGTAGCTATAAGAGCTCCTGTAGGAATTCTTGTAGCAACTGATCCCATTAAAATTCAGTATCAATAACAAAAGAGTGTGAACCTGAAGGTTGAGAAGACACATGGAGCTCCAATCCAGCCAGAGAAAGACCTATACAATACATAGCCACACATCAGCAAGCAGACAACATGCATCAAAAGAAATAAAGGCATGCAGCAGAGAGAGAGAGAGCCATAGCACCTCACAACAAATACATTCGGATCTCAGGTAAGTAACTAACTTGCTCCTTTGTTTTCATTTGTGTAATTAGAAAGCATGCAAAAGAAATTAGAAGGTTGAGGTTGAGTGAGGGAAATGTGGCCAGTTAACTTGGCAACCTTCATCTAGTTGACTGCACTCATTTGTGATGTCACCCACATGTGTGCACAGTCAACTCAACAAATATGTCAAGGACAAGTAGTGGAGGAAGTGTGAATTTTGATGCAATCATGAGGGATAATTATGAGGAGGGGCCATGATGACAAGACAGGTGGAGACTAACAGTTTAAATATGGCCAATGTATACTTTGCCACCTCACCCTCCATCACTGAAAATATCCATAAAGGGGAATAAGTACTCCTCCCTGAGCACTCTCACCACCTTTTCCTTCATCCTCTCCTCAAAACATAGCTACAACAGTCTCCTCATGCCCCCATAGCCTCGTAACCATCGTTATCCATTGATATCTCCCATATTCCTACTCTCAGCGTTTTCTACAGGAGCACTTATAGGTTCTACAGGAGCACTTATAGGTTCTACAGGAGCACCTATAGGGATTCTACAGAAGGGACAACAATGTTCTACAGGAGGGGCAGTGAGTTGTTTTGAAGGGGGAAAACACGGGTTTTAGCTTGATTTTTAGTCTAAGGATCTAGGTTCCATGCATGCCCCCATTGAATATCAAAATATGCAAGAAATGGCTTAAATTTGAGGAGGAAATAAAGCCTTTAGGAGGAGGAAATACATAAAAAAAATTGCTTATTAAAAAAAAAAAAACACAATGTCCTCTGTTTCTCTGTTTTGCTTCAAAAATTGTTGTCTCCATCTCCACATTTGGTTTCCCAAAGAAACATAAACAAAATGACAGGACGATTTATGAGGAAGGATCCCACCAACTCCTCTAGGCTCCATGCACATCCCCAAGTAGTGGACATATTCATAAGAGCAAATTTGATGAATGTTTTTGAGAATTTTTGAGGGTTTGATGAGGAAATTGCCCACTCTTTGGACCCTCACACTGGAACACATGCCACTATCACCTTTAGAGGTATTTTCATGGAGATAACCCCTGAATTTATCAGTAGGGTCACTACCCTTCATCTTGGGCTGCCTTGGAGTAAGGATGAGAAACCAATTGGCCAGGCTGCTAAGAAAAACCTTTTCCAAAACAATGAAACCCCTATAGAGGATAAAAATGGCATTAAAGGGCCAGCATACCATATCCTTTGGATGAGTTAGCTACCAAATAATCAAATATATTTCCTATGAGGGGAGGTACATGATTATCTATGGTTACCACTTTAGAATCCTTCACGAATTAAGGTATGGCATGGACACTCCAGCCCCTCAGAAGCTTAACATCCCCTACTTCCTCCTGCAATCCCTCATTCACTCTAGCACTAAGGTTCAAGCAGGAAATTCAGAGTAGCTAGCTCACCATGGGTTAATCAAAATTTTAGTGGAAGAAGCCCTCCACACATTTACACTCCCTATAGCATGGGAAATCTTCTGAAACATGACAACTGAGAATGACATAAAGACCCTAACCTATGATATCAGTCATACTAGCAGTGAGGAGGAAGAGAAACAAGGGGGAGAAGGTGAAGCAACTGGTGACTTAACAGAACAAGAAGGGAAGGAGGAAGAAACTAAGATAGAGGAGGAGAACGCTGAAGAAACAGAGCAAACAGAGACAGAAAAAGAAACAGAAGGAGGAGAAAAAGAGGCAGAAAAGACAGAACAAGGAGAAGTGTCCCCTGAGACTCTGGAAAGAGATGCAACAACTACTCTCACTGCCCTCAGTACACCAATCAAGCCAAAGCAAAAGAGGAAAAGGTAGGACTCCATGTATTTTAGGGCTAGGAAGAGCACAAGAATCAAAACAGGGAAACCTCGGCCCTCTTCAAAAGTACCAATTACAATTGCAGATTCACCCTCTACCCAAGGGAACGAATCCCCTTCCAAGGCACCTATCACATATGAAAGGGGGACTCCTAGATCTCCCACGTGGAAAGAACAGGTGGAACTACAGGACCCAAAAACAGTCCTACAGGAGGCTTAGACAGTTCTATAGGGGACACTGTCAAAACTACAGGAGACCCAAAAGCTTGAGAAAGAAATGGAAGGACAACCATAGGTAAAGAAGGAAGAAATAGAGCTACAAGAACCAAATCCCCAGCCTAGTCTTGCCTCCTACTACAATCTACTTGAGGGAGGAAGAATAATTCCACAAAAAATTGCAATTCCACTATTCTTTGAATTAGAGAAAGAGAGAATAAGAACACATAAGTGGATGCAAATAGCCAAATCCAAAGGAGTTGAGGATATTGGCCATATGGAGAACAAACTTAGAGAAATGGGCAAAGAGATGAGTGCTATCAGACACAAAGAAGCAATTACAAGAAGCCACCTTGAAACAGAAAATGAATTACTAAGGAGGCAGTTGCAAGAGAAGGAGACCCAGTTGGCATGCATGGCCAGCTTATCCGTGGAGGAATTGTAATGTAGAACACCAAGAAAATCATATGGCCTATATCTCAAGGACCAATGGTTTCAATTTCAGATAAAGACTTTGGCACAAAGATGCACAATTCCTTTCCAAGATTACAAGCAGTTTATGGACCTGTGTGACCAAAGCACATGAGATGATAAGGCAAAGATGGTAGAATTATACCTACATAACATGGACCTCACATACATGAATGTGTGGGACCCTAATGCCAGGCTAGGGTACTGCAACTAATGGCCATGGCCTTATGGATGAACCATGAAGAGTTGAGGGCAGCAGAAATAAAAAGGTTGATGATAAAAGAGAAAAATGAGCCATTAATGATCTGAGCTGAGCCATCAGATCCCATGGCACTCATCAGCACATATAACCTACTTACCAATAATCCTCAGATTACCCCTAGATATATAAGTGATCAGGCACAAGTCATTGCACACTTTGAGGATATGCAAAGGCTACTTGGGGATGACTATGTGCATGCATGGATGAGGAGATGGAACACCTTACCACATAGTCTGCAGATCAAGGAATATCATTCCCCCATGAGGGTGAAGGAGGCATTAAGAAGAGTACCATTATACAAGCGCTCCATGTAGGGGCTGAAGGTCAATTGGATTGGCCTCAAATTGAGTCCCCCACTGCTATTAGGCATGCTGGAAGGCAAAAGAGAAGAAGAAGAGGACGAGCAGTGGGAAGAGATAGGAAGGAAGGAAGGATTCTATGACAAGGAAGAGGAGGCCACATCAGAGGCTTGGGATGTTAGGGAGGCCACCAGGGCCATAAAAGATGAGGAGATGGACTAAGTTGCTCAGAGGATAAGCAAAAACTTCAGTAGGGGGTGATGATGAGCCTCATAAATGGGTAATTATATGGGCTCATTTTACCTCCTAACTTAGTCAAATCAACCATTCTCTTAGCTTATTGTATGATTTTCTGATTATATTTATGCTTATGGAGTGAGTTGAGTTAGTTATGATGGCATGTTGTCTAACATGTGTTTAATGCAGATTATTGATGAATTTTGAGGACAATGTCAAGGATCCAGTGGACAAAGGAGTGGAATTATAGGAGGGAATCCCCCTCATTTATTACTCCTCACTTCAAATTCCCCTTCATTCATCTCAGAGTACAAGATGCCAAGTCATGCACTAGAAGGTAGTCGAGCAAGTGGAGGATGACTGGTGATTATCTCGCGTTTTGGGAGCCAAGCCTCCCTGATTTTAAGGAAGTTGTTGGTAGCTTCATTTGTATAAGTAGAGAGGCCTAGGGCCTCACTAGGGTTGGATTTTTGTTGTATTTTTGCTTATGTAAAATCTGCTCCAACTTCGAGCTTATTATTTTGTGACAGTCTCATGTAGTCATGTTATTGTTTTGAGAATGAAGATGGAATCCTTTTTAAGCTAGCACTGAGTTACCTTAGAGGGCTAAAGCTCTTGGGTTAGCGCCCAATCTAAGCAGCCAAGCTCCTCTTTACTTCTATTTGTATGTTTTATTTCAGTATATAGATTAGGTTGTTGTTAGATGTATCTCCTTTATGGTTAAGAATAGGTTGCTTTTGATGATTCAATAATTTGCTTCCATTTGGGCTTTCTATAGCAGGTTAAGCAATGATAAAGAAAATATTCAAAAGGCTAGCAATAGTTCCTTGGCCTCTCTTCCTCCCTTTGGGACCATGGTTTGAGGCAAAGACCCTCTTGTTGCCCCAAAAACACAGATTTCCTCATTCATAGGACTTCTATCGTTTGCAGCTTTTTAGTGGTTAATAGTCTAGTTTTGCTTTACTTTAGAACTTCTTCATCATGCTCACTTCTTTATTTATAACCGTATTCTTTCATGCTTTCCTTTCTTGCAATAATTATCAACATTCCCTTTCATATATCATAGTTTAGACTATTTTGATGCAAAACTTTGTTTTCCTAGATGCACTTATTTCATTGCTTGCTTGATCTTATTGGTTGACTATCAGTCATTTATGCAGCAGATCTCTTCTAGTGGTAGGCTATCCTATCAACCATCACATCCTCCATCTGATCCATGCCATACAGGTTGCCCAAGTCTCCCCTAAATTCTACCTTAGATTCCTACATTTTCCATAGAATTTCTTCCTCTCTCCTTGAGAAAATCCTATCATCTTTCTCTCTCCTAATGATTCTTGGTAGACCCTAGGTGCCCTAACACCTCATTCCAACCTTTATCCACATTTTCCACCCACTCTCACACCCTCAAAACAATGAAAACGTCTCTTGGCCTCCTCCTGTAGGCCTCTTGTAGAACGTTGCTTTTCCTCCTGTAGATTTCCTGTGTGCTTGTGTAGATTTTCTTGTAGGCTTTCTTTTGAAGTCTGAGTGTGGAAAAATCCCCCAAAAGGCCACCTGAGACCTCCTAGGACCCAACCACACCATCCTACATCCTCTCAAGTACCAAAATCACCCTCCAACGCCACCTATTCACTGCCACATTCACAAACAATAAATTACATGCATGTCAAATTCACATAAAAATCCAACAAGTTGTTTTTTTCTCATTTAATTCTAAAAATATCTTAGTTAGATGTTGTTTACCTTCTTGAGTAGGAACTAGCATTATTTTCATGGTTTTCACAGTGCTTTCTGCAATAGTTGGATTAGTTGGTTAAATTGGGTTTACTAGTTTTGCTTTACATTTCAGACTTTCTCCTTTCTGTAGTTAGAATAGTATCTATAGACTAGTTTTTCTCTCCTTTCATCACATATAGAGCTTCTTCTAGAATCCACAGAAGTTGTCTTGAGCTCCTAGTGATCTTGTGTTGGATGACCAAGTGACAACCTGCAATAAGAACTAGTACTTGTGCATACAACATTATCGCTTCCAAGTTTGTTATGAACTACCAGGTTGATCAGAGTAAAGTCGGTATCCCAGGAGTTGCATCATTGTTACTACAATACTGGTGCTCACCAGATATGAACAAGATTATGGGAAAAGGAACAAACAACTTTATTGATTGTAAAAGGAGTTACACCCAATGCAGTTCGATCTCGTGTCACTCATCCAGCTTAGTCCAAACCCTCATCACAACAATAGCACATCAATCTAGTAGTATAACATTACTTGACAATGAACTCAAGTCTCAAACAAACAATATTTTGCTACAATCTTCAAATTCCGGCCTCTTGATCACTATGATGAGTGGTCAATTTATAGGGAAGTAAAAGTGGTTATGTCATAAATTGGGCATTGAATGGTTTTCCAAAATTGGAATTAGTTTCCATGGAGAAAGGGATGAGAGGATATAGGGGTAATTGATCCATATCCTATCCAAAGTCGAGCTCATACGATGAGATAAGAGTTGGGCATCCTTCTAGAATGCTCTAGAATCAAGGAATATTCCCAGAATCTTATGCTAATTTCGCTCATTCTCACCCAGCGCAGGTCAAAGTGGGCCTAAGTGGGTTGTAGTGTAGGTCTGAATGGGCCTACCTACTCTGCATCATAGTTAACCCTCACCAAGGTTATGTTGGTGTCCCAAGGAGGCATTTTAGTAGGTTTTCAAGCTATGAAACTTTCATGGATGAAACCATTCAATTTGATGACTTGTCTAGGGCATGTAGAAACTGAATTAGGGTTTGATGAGCCCTAATTGTACTGATCTAATTGTCGGGAGTGATGTGCCCAAATAGACCTATAACAAGAAGATCATGGTTGTTCTATTTGGTCAGTAGATGGATCCAACAGTGATTTACTGCAATAACCAGAGTTGTATCAAAGTCTCTGAAAATCATGTTTTTCATGATACGTCCAACAACATTGATATATGATATCATCATCTTAGAGATTGTGTATTGATGCAGATGATGTTGTTAGAGTACACTCCCATGGAGGAGCAAGATGTTGACATTTTGACAAAAGCATTGTGAAGATGTAAATGTGAGTTTCAAAGAGATAGGATCGAAGTAGCTCATAATCCTTTTCCCGTGTGGATCATCTTTGAGATTCATTGGATTAGGTTTCTTGTTGATCGACGTTCCGAACCAGCAATGGTGGTTCATCTTCATGATATGAAAGATTATTGAAAGACTGGTCTTATTATTTAGTTTAATCTATAGATGTATGAGATGCATTACCAACAGATATTAGGATTTATTAAATTATTATTGAATAATTCTATTGGTTTTAATTATAATTTAATTATTCTATTATGTTTTGCTATTTTAAATTATACTTAAGATATTAGAGATTAAAATTATTATTGAATTATTATTTTATTAGGGTCATAGTTGTATTACTTTATATCCTCTCATTTATGTTTTATTGTAATTGTTTTACTTTGTATTTTATTTATTTTAATTGTATGTTGCAATTATTTCTTAAGGCTAATACATATTACCCTATTCTATTTGTTTAGTTATACTTATTTTAATTATTTATTAAGGCTAATACATATTCCCTTATTCTATTTGTTTTAATCATAATTTAATTATTCTATTATGTTTTGTTATTTTAATTATATTTAAGATTTGTTAAATTATATTTTAGTATGGTCATAATTTATTTTTAATTATAATGGATTAAATAATTTTTATTTGTTCTTGGTTAATTAGAGCAGAATTATAGTTAGGGAGGGGTAAATTTGGATGATATGATTGGAATCCAGTTTTCGCTTATGGTCCATCCATTGTCTCTATTAAGTTTATTAGGGTGCTTGCTAATTTCTATGGCTTCTTTTAATTTCCTTATGAAGTAGTGATCTCTTCTAGTTAAGATGCGGGTATCTTCTATACAAATTTGGTGTTCAGTTTTATCAGAATGTTCAGCTAAAGCTGATGATTTGGATTGATTATGTTTAATGTCAGCTGAGTGTTCCTGGATTCTTGTATTAAAGGATCTCCTAGTCTCACCTACATAGGGCTTGCCGCATGAGCGTGGAATTAGGTAGACACGTTTGTGACATTTAGGATCAATTTTGTCTTTAACTGGATTAAGTCAGCTATGGATAGTGTTTAAGGGTTTGAAGGTGGTAAGAATTCTATTCTTTTTTAGGATGTGAGAGATTTTGTCTGTAGTCCCTAGTATGTAAGGGAGGTTAACTTTTCCTATTCTATTATCAAAATTTTTATTTTTATTTGGTCGAGTGTTTGCCTTATTTATGGCTTTGACAACTTGATGTTTCTTGTATCTGTTTTTTTGGAGCACTTTAATAAGGTGTTCTTTTTCTTTTTCTAGGTGTTCCTTGTCAAAGGTTTTGAGGGCTCTGATTGCTAATGTGTTGAGGACTCCTAGTTTGTGGGTTGGGTGATGATTGGAGGCATGTAAACATTGTAAAAGTCTCCTAAAAATTCCTAGGAGAAAGTTGTTTAAAATATTAACATAATGGGGGAGAATGATTATGTTAACCACTTAGCTAGAGAGAAATGCTAAGTGGGTGAAAAGAAAAATAAAGCACAGTGGGAGAGAAAACATTATTTAAAGAAAAATAAAAGAATATTTTGTTAAAACAAAAAAACAAAAAGGCCTAGACAAAAGGTGGACAAACCTTAAAACAAGACACTGCTAAAAATATGCTAGGAAAAATCTATAGAATAATCCACTTATGAAACAAAGAGGTTGTTGATTCTAGAAGGAAAAAATATCTTAGAGGTTGTTGATTCTAAAAGGAAAGAATGTCTTAGCTCGGAGGAACTATTGGAGATAGTTAATGCTTGGGTGCAACGTTCTCTTTTCGTGGATTTTCCCCAAACACTAGTTACTATTAGAATCAAAACTATGTGTGTGCCCTATTGTTGAGTTTAATTTGTTCAATGATCTGTATTTCTAGAATGGAGAAATGAATACCAATATATATGTAGTTCTATATATTATAATTATTTGTGCATGGTTTAGCCATTCCATTATTTTATATGTTAGTGTTAAATATATACAAGCTTATATATGCATGCATGGAAAATAAATCATAATATTATCATCTGTATATGCATTTTCCTCTTCATGCAAGTATATATTTTGGATAATAAATGTTTTTTCAGTCGAAATTGAAAAGAAATAAGGAGGTACTAAAACTATTATATGAATAAATGTACATGGAATAAGGTAGTTTTCTCTTTAATTAGGGATATATGTATGGATATAATGATTAGTATCTAAAGGTTGATGAAAAAGTAGATCGAAAATGGTAGGTTACAAATTTTATTTTGTATGGAAAAACGAGATAAAGGATACATGTCTAGTTGATGTAGTTGTTATTGATGTAGAAGAATTAGAAAATATCACAAATTATGTAGCTGGATGTAGTAAGGTATGACTATTCAATGCAAAATTTATAAGTCGTAGTATACAACTATGAAAAAGAAAAAGTCTAATTGATATCTTATACAATCTGTATATTGTAAATAGATAAAAATCAAAGATAGGGACACCAATCTATTAATGGAATTCGTGTTTAACAAGATAAAGATAAATATTTTATTCAACAAAAAAATAAAAAACTAGTTACCATAATCATCAAAAATTGATCTAGAAGTTACAAACAAAAAATAAAAATAATAGTGTTTGAAAATACTATTCATAAAAAGACGCATTACTAAAAGAAAGCCAAAAATAGTGAAAAAATCAATAAAACATTAAATTATTAATTCACATTAAAAAAATCACTAATAAGAAAAATCATAAAATAGAAGAACATATAATAAATAAATGAATAATCATTCCAAAATGCAATAAACAATAAAAATAATGAAAATAAATTCAAAATAATAAATTTAAAAATAAATTAGGCATAAATTTATAAAATAAATTAATAATTCAAAAATTAAAAACCACTCATATAATAAAGCAAACAAAATCATGTTAAAAGAATATTATTTCCAAAAAGAATATATAACAAAAATGATATAAAATAGAAAAATAAAACTTTCAAAAAAGATATAAGAATAAATAAATTAAACAAGATTAAAAATATCAAAATATTCAATTAAATCAAGAGACTAATAATTAATCAAAAGTATATGAGAACATATTAAAAAAAAAATGAAGGCGGGATAAAGAAGGAAGAACACCAACAAAAAAATGGACACTAGGAAGAAAGGGAAGGAATGGGAAGGAATCCAATTGATGTTTATCCTCAACCTCTCATTCTTGTTCAGATTGCTAGCATGCTTCTCAATTTCCATAGCCTCCCTTAGCTTCCTACAGTGGAAGTGATCAATCTTTGCAATGGCCTAAGATTCTTCAATACAAATATGATGATAAGCCTTTTGCACATGTTCTAGTGAGGGAGACGAGTGAGATCAATTATGCTTGATATCTGTTGTATGCTCTTGAATCCTCTACTTGATCGATCAGCCAATTTCTCCTATGTAGGGTGTTCCACTGGAGCAAGGGATTAAGTAAACACCCTCAGAAGCCTTAGGGTCCACACGGTCTTCCACTTATTACAAATGCTTTTAAGAGGTTTAAAGGCAGTATGAACCTTATTTTTCTTACGAGTATGAGAAATCTTATTGGTGGTATCAAGAACGAAAGGAATATGCACATGGTTAACTAAATCCTCGTGATCCTTCTTATGCCTAGGTTCTAAGCTAACGTTTTGGAAAGCCTTGAGACCTAGGGGCCTACAATAGCCATTGTCTTCAAAAACTTTTAGGAGATGAGATTTTTCTTCGTTAAAATGACTTTGATCAGATATCCTTAAAGTTGGAAGTTATTCTATTAAAATGATTTTGTTTGTTTTATTATTATTACTTTTTGGTATTTCTTTATACCTTTATTTTTATAATTTATACATAATTGTATATGAAATTTAATTTAATTTTTTTATTTTTTTTATTATATATTTTATTATTTATTTGTTTATTTATTCAAATTTTAGTTAGTTTGTTGGAATCATCATTTATTTATTATATGTTTTTTCTATTTTATAGTTTTTCTTATTTGTGATTCTTTTAATGTGAAACAAGAATTTAATGTTTTATTCATTTCACGATTATTTTTTGTTTAGTCTTTTTAGTAATTGGTATTTTAATTAATTTCACATTTATTTTTTCTAAATTTTTTAGTTATTTTTTATAGTAATTTTTTACATTATTTTTTTTATTTTATTTTTTGTTTTTAACGTCTAAATCAATTTTTTTTAGCAGTATAGAAGTTTTTTTTGTTTTTTTCTTATTGAATTTGAAACTCTTTCAACATCTCAACACTATTATTTTCCTTGTTAGATTAGTGCCTCCATATTTGTCATTATAATGAACTTACTAGTGAGTTATAAATGTTGACAACAAAATAATTGATATGTGATTATTTCTAAAAAAAAATTCAATATATTAATTCTTATAAAATTATTTTCAGTAAAAGAGAAAGAAAATGTTTATAAAAATAATAAAGATCTCGTTTTCCATAGTACAATACAAGATTAGTACAATACAACTGAGACACTAGTCTATCTTAGTAAATAATAATATAGAAAATGTGAAACAATGGTAAGCAAGCTAAACTACACCTTGTATAAAAGGAAGGAGCCTAATATTGATGTGTTGAAATTGTAAGTGTGCCTTAAAAGAAACAGTATGTGACTATTATTGTACGTATAAGGATATAGTGCCTACGAGTGACTAATATATAACATATAGACATGGAGAGTCCAGGAATATTGAGATCCCAAAAAACCCACACATTCAGAACAATATAAATTTCAAATTACTCACGAATATAAATGAAAAATCTAGGTAGATAAAATAATCCATATAATTAAACAGATAAGTTAGAAAACCTAATGGAAAACATGGATTCCATAACTAATATGAAGAAAAAGTTATGTATTGTTATTCGAAAGCAACAAAAGCAATTCTTTCATAATTAAGAAAAGTTTCATTAGTCTCGAGGATTAGTTGAGTGACTGTCTCATATTTCTACAAGTAAAGAGATTACGAATTTAAAAATGGAACCTGTGTCTATTGACCAAGGTAATTTAGAGTCCATTAACAAGAGTCAAAGCCATGGCCGTAATATTCCAACAATAATTATGGATCACATCCCTAGTGATTCTATCGAACCATGGTAGGGTTGGAATTGAAGACACAAATAAATTAAAGGACACCCTGTGATGGGTTGGGAAATTCATAAGGAACTCTTATAAACCATGTTCTTCAGCATTGTCATACGGAGAATGAGAAATTGGTATAAAATTGGACCTGTAGACCAAGAAGTTGGAACCAAAGTGTTGAAAACATACTGGAGTACTTAATAAAATCTTATCAAATTCCCTGGCACCAACGTTATACCTGTAAGCAAGAGAAATTATGAAGGCACTTATATTTAGGTCACATAATAAATTATATTAACTGGTAAATGAGTATTGCAAGGAAGGGTTATCCTAGGGAATTCTTTACCTGGAAAGAATCTTGGCCAAATCCATTCCTCATCTATAAAGAAAAGGAAAAGGGACTATAAAAAATTGGGTAATATTGAAGTGTTGATTAAATTCTAGGGAAAATAAATCTCAGAATTATGCCATAAGCATTTGAGGCCCTAGAAACCAGTAAAAGGGACAAAACCCCAAGTGAAAAGGGGATTTTGTAGTTATAAGAAAGACGTAGTACGGAAAAATTGAGAAGACAAAGTTACTTACTAGTATTATTTTAAAATCCATGGCACCGGAAAGGAACTATATTACTATTCCCTAACTAACCCTATAAGAAAATGTAACGAGGGTATTAATACCTTCAAACATCAATGATTTGAAATTAAAATAATTTAACAAGAACATTACCTATCACTGAGAATTGGGAGGGTTAGGTTATGAAAACCCTAAAAGGGCTTTAAACCCATGATAGTTTTGAACACATTACCCACATACATGTTAGAAGAAAACCTCGAACTCAGTAAGCATGAAGAAAGCGATGCCAATAAATTCTAAAGAGGAAAATAAATAAACAAACTCTGGTAAAACCCTCAAATTAAAGAAGAATAACCCACTTGCAACCATGGTTACCAGATGGACACTGAAACTAATAAGGTGGGTGTAACAATAACTGTAATGAAAGCAACATGACAGAGTAGCCATGGAATAATGCAGTGTAATCAGAGAGACACTCTGGATGCCAAAGAAGAACAAATGGAAACAATTAGTGAGTGAGAGGGTTGTTAAAGACATGATTATTGTTACACCAAAACCTGCATGTGTTAGTAAACAGATACATCGCTAGATTTAAGCACATGCCATGAAACACACGGGAGCGTTGGATCAACACCGCCATTAACGGGGAGCGCAACAATCTCCTCCCTCAACGCGAGCCAAGTGTGTTTTGAACTTGAGACCTTTGGCTCTGATACCACTTGTTGTTCTTCATGGTCCTGAATTTGTTGTTCATTTTCTTGTATTGGTGGTATGTTTTCCTACTGCTCTTCAAACCTGTTAATTACCTTCTTGAACTCCAACTCACCTACAATCCTCTTGAACATTTCTAACTCATTAAATATAACATCCCTGCTTCTAATAATTTTATGTTTGACAGGATCCCATAGACGATAACCAAAATATTCATCCACATATCCCAAAAATATGCACTTCATCGATTTATCATCTAGCTTAGTTCTATTTTCTTTGGGAATATGTACAAATGCTTCACATCCAAATATTTTCAAGTAAGAATAATTCAAATTCTTACCAGTCCAAACTTCTTTAGGGATACCACCATCCAAGGCTATAGTTGGAGATCTATTTATGAGGTAGGAAGCAGTCCTGACTCCTTCAGCCTAAAAATGCTTCTCCAAACCAGAATTGGACAACATACTTCGTACCTTTTCCATAATGGTGTGATTCATCTTTTCTATGACACCATTCTGTTGAGGTGTACGAGGCACGGTCTTCTCATGCTTTATGCCAAACCTGTTACAATATTCCTTAAATGCATTTGAGTAATATTCTCCACAATTATCTGTTCTTAAATACTTCAGCGATTTGTTAGTCTCTCTTTCAACAGCAACATGGAATTTTTAAAATATTCCTAACACTTCACTCTCATTTTTCATAGGATATGCCCAAACCTTCCTGGATGCATCATCTATAAATGTTACAAAATATGATGCTCCTCCTAATGATTTGATGTTAACAAGCCCAAACACATATGAGTGTACCAATTCTAACACATTTTTCTTTCTTTCATGGCCACCTAAGGAATGAAACCCTTCTTTGGGTACCATATATACAATGCTCACAAAGATAAAGATTGTAGGATTTCAAACCTGGCAATAAATTTTTACCAACAAGGATTTTTAAGCCCTTCTCGCTCATGTGACCCAAACGCTTATGCCACAGATCTGCTGAATTTCCTTCTTTTGTGATAGAAGCCAAATCTGATTTTCCTATCAGTGTCTTCAATGTGTATAATGTTCCTGTCTTGGGTCCTTTGGCCACGACAAATGCACCTTTGCTAATTTTCCAGCCTCCTTTTCCAAAGCTTGTCAAATATCCTTCATCATCCAGTCGTCCTATGGAGATTAAATTCATGCACATTTCTGGTACATGCCTGACCTATTTCAACAATATATCTTGTCCATCTTTCATCTTGATCTAAACATATCCCACTCCAACAATACTGCAAAAATGATTATTCCCCAAATGCACTCTACCATAATCACCAGGATTATATGAAACAAAACTATCTTTGCATGCGTTACATGGTGAGATGGCCCAGAGTCAAGGATCCAATCAAAGCTACTGCTAGATGTATATACACATGCATCCTCTACTGAAACAGTAAACAACACATCACCATCTGTAGCTACAGCAGTAGTCTCACCTTCATTTGTGTTGGATGATTTGTGACTTGTACTAGACGGTCTTTGATCGTTTTGTCCTTTCTTCCAGAATCGACATTCTTTCTTCATGTGCCAAGGTTTACCACAATGAAAGTAGATGATCCTGTCTCTCCTTGATTCTAATTAGCCTCTCGATCTTGATTGCCCTTGCTGACCTCGATCCATTCTCCTACCATGATCAGCTATAGCTAGAGCCTCTCCTGCCTGGTTTTCCACAATTGACTTGCGTTGCAGCTCCTCATTCATGAAACTGCTGCTGACATCATCAAACTTTAGGGTCCCTGTAGTTGTTGAAGTGCTCATAGCTACAATTAAATTTCCCAGCTGTCTAGCATAGAACACATTAGCAAAATAGTTCTAATTTCATCATCTAAAATGATTTTAACAGAGGCAAGTTGATTAGTAATAATATTAAATGCATTCAAGTGCTCAGCAGCTGAAGCACCCTCCTTCATTTTGAGATTATAAAGCTTCTTCATCAAGAGCACTTTGTTTGATGTCGTGTTCTTCTCATATAGATCATGGAGCTTCTTCCATAATCCTTCAGTCGTCTTTTCTCTGAACACATTGAAATACACATTATTTGCTAAATATTGGTGCATTGTTGTAATCACCTTTCTATCTAGCTTATTCCAATCTCCATTTGTCATCGATGAGGGTTTCTTCATTGTGCCCTCAATCGGCAAACACTGATCCTTTAAAATCAGTATATCCTCCATCTGTGATTTCCATAGGGAAAAATTAGCCCTGCTCAACTTCTCCATATCTGTAACTATTGTCTCCATTTTCAATCAACATCAAGGCCCAAAACACAAACAATTCCACTTAAAAATAAAACTTTAATTATTACTCATTAAAATTTAGTAATAATGACCTTCCTCCTTTTAAAATACCCTTTTCAAAATTCCTGCTTCTTTTAAAATATACTTTTCAAAATTCCAACATATAATTATATATGTTTCATAATAAATATAAAAACATATATAATGTTTTAACCTTTTCAAATTTCACACAAACATATGTTGGTTTGAGAAAAAACTTCACGTCTACGTGCAAACTTGATGCAAAGAAAAACTTACGAACACCACATTTCAACTCCAAACTCCACGGATCTCCACGTTTCAAACTCCAGCAACACGTTTCAACATAGATCCACAACCTTGTTTTTGTTGCAGCAGTTGTCTTTTAGTTCTAGCGTTCCTCACCTATTTCCTGGACAGAACCTTCAACAGCTCCAGGGGTAACAACCAATGATTTAACGAATGCTGCTAGAGCAATTCGATGGCATTAAGCATCTTGCACAGTGGATATTTGACCCTAGCTCTAATACCAATTGTTAGAGACACAATTTTCGTTACACCAAAACCCGTAGGTGTTAGTAAACAGACACATCGCTAGATTTAAGCACATGCCACGAAACACATAGGAGCATTGGATCAACACCGCCATTAATGAGGAGCGCAACAAGGGTAGGGTTAGTCATTTGAAAATCATAAACTCATGTCATTAAATAATAGATGTTCACATATTTATGGGAGACCAATGGGTCAATTAAAAAAAACAAGTAGTCTTCGTAATTAAAAATGATAGAAACAAAATCATCTCTTCGTAGTACAACTAGGAGTTATTTGTTCCCTAGTAGGAAGATGACCACTATTTAATATACCTAGATGTAATGGAAATAATCCAGAGACATGAGAACAAGGTCTATATAGCTAGGTCTATAAGACTTGTGTAATGTTAGAGTCATCAAAAAGTATAATGATACTCATGTATTAAAGACGAATGATTAGATATCATGTCATCGTTCGATATTTATAACAAGGAGAATATATATATATCTATTAATTTTTATTGGTTATTAATATTTTTTATATTTATGTAGTAAATTATACTTATCACATATAATGAAAAAATATATATATATATCGAATTTTTAAAATTTAAATTAGTTTTTTTTATATAGAATAATGTTATTTAATATAGATATTGAAATATTTATTTATAGTTAGTTAATAATAAAAAATTTTTTTAGTTATTATTTTATTTTTATTTTAACTATTATATGCTAGTTGAAACATAGAATGAATTACATATTATGTAATATGAAATTATATTATTTTTACATGGCATCTGTGAACAAGGAATTGCATATATATTCATATTAAAAAGGTAATTTATTTCATTTACTTTGAATTATTTTATCTCTATAAAGAGTGGATGTAAAATTAGAATGTAAATTAAAGTAATCTATATATAGATGACACTGCTTTTTTACTATTACTAATTTCTTATTTCAAATATTATTTTATTAATTTTAAATATAAATTTTTCCTCATATTGAACTATAAAAACACTTCTCACAACAAGAATTCAAGATTTAATATCTAGTATTTCTTCCACGCAACCATCTTTAACTTTATGTGATGTCCTCTAGTCATATTTTCCTTACAGAGAATTATATTTGGACTCATGCACTATTATCATATTTACTTCGAGCCTCTATCTTTATTCATACTTTCACCCTCACTCCTTTTGTTCACTATCTCATCTCATTTCATTCTTTCTATAATTTTTCTATTTTTTTTGGTCGATATTAGTGGCTCCAAAGTTGGTATTAGTGTTTTCCATTCACAATTTTCCCTCTTCTTTCTATCTTCTGTAACATCTATAGATGATGATCATGACTCTAGAAACCCCAGACAACGCAAGTGTCATCACTCGGTAAAATACAAGTGAATCAGTGGTGGCTCTTTTATGTTTCTAACAAATCTCAATTGAAACAAAAAAAAAAATGTGTGAATAAAATGGAGTTACAATATAAAAAAGTAATCACATAGATTTCTACTAATTGTAAAATTGTTTGATCTGTGTGTTTAGGGCTAGTAGAGTCACTCACGAGGGTTAATATATGGACATGAAAATGAGAATTTGTGGTGGATATGAAAATGAGAATTTGTGTTTCCCACAGGGTTTTGGATTGACGGTGAATGGGTGCACTGTTAAGGCACTCCTTGCGATAGGTCACTGGTCCAAATCCCCTTGTGGGTGCTTACCTACCAAAAAAAAAAAAAAAAAATTGTGGTGTTGTCATTGTTGTGGCAACAACATGGATTGGTGGTATGATGGCCTCATCTATTGTTTTCAAAATCTTTATATATATACCTTCATTTGAAAAAAATGCAACATAAACAATCATTCACTTTCTCAAATATATCTAAGAAAACACCAAGTTCTTTATATATATACCTCCATTTAAAAAAATTGCAACATAAACAATCATTCACTTTCTCAAATATATCTAAGAAAATACCAAGAGTTACACTGATAATTCCCACTTAAAATCCACTAAAATTTATAAATTATCTAAAGAGTATTTAAAAAAAATTCATTTCCAACTATTCTTATATACTTATCTAAGGAATCAATGAAAATGGACTAAATGATTCCATGCCTATCCCAATATTGAACTAATTTTCTTAGTTGTTCCCCCGAGCTCTAGTCCTCCCTCCTAAGAAAATAATTTAGGGTATTTTATTCAGCTTCACCTCCTTAACCCTTTAGTAGTGTCCTACTAGGTTTTGGGATTCAGGTCTAGTCTTCCTCTCCCACTCTCCTTTCTTTTGAAAATTGGTTTCCTTTATCTCTCATAGTTTTCTTTATAGAACTTCCACCCATGACATCTATCTCAAATAATGAAAATTTCGGTGGTTTTTCCTTGCCAATAGTTTAAAGGAATGGAAAACAGGTGGAATTTTCTTCTTTTGTTGGTGCCCCTTCCAAGCCATAACTGATTCCAATGGTTTTCCTTAAAGTTAGGAGTTTAATCTCATATGATAACCTTTAATATATTTTCATGAATAATAACACAAAAAAAAAACATTTTTTTTAATCAAATTCAATATTTTGCATTGTCACGCCATGTGAATCTTCAGTGACATGTTCAATATAGAATTCATAAAAATAATTTCACTAGGGGTATTACAAATTTCATCTATTATATTTAATTCCTATAAATCTAGCCCTATCTCTATTTATTCTTTCATCGTTCCTCATTCTCTTTGACATCTCATCATATTCATGCTTCATTTTTCCATATATATATATATTTCTTTTATTTTATCTAGTATGTAAATATCTAAAATTGAAATATATAAATTTTATGATTCATAATGTACACATTAAAATCTTAATATATGACCCAAACATATTTATATGTAGAAAACATATTTCCATAGGACTCCCCCTCTCTATAATAAATTTTGCTATAAGTATTCCAAAATGTTATATGTCAGTAGCATATTAAAAATCAATGAGTTACAAAATCTCTCTTTCAAAGATCCTATTAATGAAATAAGAATCATTTCTCTTTATTATATATATATATATATATATATATATATATATATAGATAGATAGATAGATAGATAGATAGATATCATTGAAGTATTTTATTTATGATTGACATTCTACACATAAAAATGTTAACATATGCCAAAATTATCATTGGGGGTAGAAACATATATCCATAAGACTCTCATTTTCCAAAATTAATTTTTTTATAAATATTTTTTGAAATGTTGCATACTTTTTTTGCATGTGTGTGAAGCTCATCTTTCTATTACTAAAGTGATTTTTTACAAGTCATGGAGATTTTTGTTATTGTTCTTCCTACCGGGAAAGCATAACAGTAACACAAATTTAGTGTACACAGATTTAGTGTCTTGAACTTAAAGTATCCCTTTTCAACATATTGACAAACAAAAACCAAAAATTGCTTCAAAGAGCATCAGTGTACATGAGAGCATGAATATGATAGCTTTTCTTTGTAGAGCAGTTACAATTTAAGAAAGATAAAAGTTCCTTAACCATGACAATTAAAATAGAGAAATGGGATATCTAGAGACCTGTAAAATCTTTGAAACATGCCACAACTATCAAGTCTAGATACACTAAGAACTAATGCTACCACAATCAAGCCGTAACCGCTAAAAACTTTCACAATATAGTTTAGACTGCAAACGTAGAGACCCATTGTTGAAGCTCCACCATGTAGACCTAGGTGGATTAATATTATCGAGCCAAGGTAGGAAAATTATGGAGACTCTCTATTTTTTAGTATACCAATGCAATCGAGATTATGGGCCAGCCATCACAAGTGAGGACATTATGAAGATAATGGTAATGGTATCCATGTATCTGAAACTCATAGTTGTTGAGCATCAGGGAAAATTTTAAGAACCATCATAAATTTATATGTATAATAAATGGGTGAATCCCCATGATACATAGGAAAAATGGGAGGCAATTTTATCACTAGTATAATATGTATACATATATATATTTTTGGTGAATATCTCACCAGATTATATTATCTTGTAAAGTCATGGCGAATCTTTCACTGAATTATAAAATCTTGTAATATCTTGGAAAATCTTTCACTGAATAATAAAACATTATGAAGTCTTGGTGAATGTTTTGCTAAAGTATGAAACCATATATGATAATAATAAAACATATTCATTAAATTGTAATATACTAACATACATGTTTGGAAAAAAGAAACATAATTTTCATTTCCTACAAACAATGTTGCAAGTTTTAGTGGCCATGTTTGTCATGGTAGGAGAGATTAATGTTTTCTCTACCACTTTTTCCAAGCTATCAAATTTCTTTCTTATTCCAGACTCCAATTGCGAGATAAAAAAAAAACACATCAAGTTTGTTTACCCCAACATGTCGACAAGTAGCAAGCCCCAACTATATAATATAATGAAGTAGTAGGTATCCCAAAGGCCTGAAGGGGATCTAATGGAAAGAAGTGACCATTGTCAGAAGCCTTCAAATCAATATATAAATATATAAATGTAGATTTATTATTATTTTAATTGGAAATATTCAATTAAATAATAAAATTTAATTGCGTCTCTCCCAATCTATATTTCTTATTAGCATAATTCACTACCTTCATACCATTTTTAACAGCTTTGTAACGTGTGGATTAATTTCCTTTTTGGTGCACAATCTCCGCCTTTTAGGACAATATGGTGTAGTGACCCAACCCCTACAGACCATTACGACAAACTAGGAATAGCAGAGAAGATGAAAGGTTGTACCTTAACTTTTTCATGAAGATATCATATTGAGAATGTTTGAAAAATGGTGGGAAATCTAGGCAGCGACTATCTCTCTTCTACGAGGGTGATGCAGAAAGAGTTAAGATTTCATTGTTTTGAATTTTTTTTTGTTAAAACCAATATTAATGGAGATATCAGTATTTTTTACTAAATTTTGTGAAGTGACTAAATGTAGCTTTAACCATTCACCTTAAGATTTTTTTTACAATATAATTTCCTAAGTCTATTTAATATATTCATTATCATAAAAACCAACCAATATCCATCTTAATTCCACATTTACCACTCTTAGAGGGATGAAATCTATTTATCCCTTCCATCACTTGGTAAACCCGGAATTAAGATGGATCTAAGCTGATAGAATTTCCCTTTTAAATAGTCTATGCTCACATGAATGCCATGGTATTACCATGGTAGCCATGGTCTTACCATGGGTCAATACCATGGGTTATCATAAACCTAGAGCTTAAAAACTACTATTAGTAATTTATAAAAATTAATAAAATTAATAATTGATTTTTTTTTTAACCAAGTTAAAATGTTTAAGTGATATTAAATTACAAGATCGTTTTTTACTCTTGATCTACCAAGCCCCGAGAGGGATCAAATATTGTTCACTCTATGTTAGCTTTCATATCACGATATTTGATCCAGAGTAAAGATGGATCTATGCTAGTTTAAATCCCCCTCTAAATAGGTTGCATTCCATGTGAGTACCATGGGTCAATACGATGTGCCATCTTTATTTTTATTAATACTAATATTAGGGTTAATAATGTTTTTTTGCATGGTATTAATAATAAATTGACCCTTGGTATTTGGGTCATAGGCCTCACCTAAATATAACACATTTTTTGAGTGTTCGTAAATATAAAGTGGCTTATGGAGTAAATATAAAAATGTTTTATTTATTTACCATACCTCTAGTTTATTTGTAATTTTATTAATTTACCATACCTCTTTTATAAATATGGTATTTGGCCCATACGATTCAATTAAATAAAACCTCTTTTTTGAGCTTTCTTAAATACAAAAAGTGTTATGGACTAAATATAGAAAGAGGTTTTATTTATTTACCATACATATATTTTATTTATATTTATATTTATTTACCATACCTCACGTTTATTTATATTTTTATTAATTTACCATACCTCTTTTATAAATATGGTATTTGGCCCATAGGATTCACTTAACCTCGTTTTTTAGCCTTCTTAAATAGAAAGAGGGTTATGGACTAAATATAAAAAGAGCTTTTATTTATTTACCATACCTCTAGTTTATTTGTAATTTTATTTATTTACCGTATCTTTGGAGTAAGTATAAAAAGAGCTTTTATTTATTTACCATACCTCCACTGTATTTATATTTTTATTTATAACTATCATAAATACATTTTCTTCAAAATGAGGGCGAATGGAAAATTGTAACTCCTAATTTCAAGGGCTAAATTTACTTTTTTACCCTATCCCTTAAAATAAGGTGGGCTAACCTCCATATCTATTTTTTTTTTTTAAATAAATTTGAGGCGATTTATAACAATGTACTATGATACAAAATATTCGCCCACTAAAAATATAAAACCCTTTAATTTAGCCCAAGGGCAAAAATTCGCCCCTAAAATTTTCCATGTTGAGAATAGTTGACCAAGGTGACAAAAAAAATATGCCATGCACCAAGGATTGTGCCAAGAACTATGGCTCAAGGATTGTGCCAAGCAACTATGGCGCAAGGATTGTGCCAAGAAACCGTGACGACATAGTAGTACTATTGTGACGGAAGCATCGTTACGTAATCTTACATGATTTTTTTTATTGTCAAGTTGCGTATGATCCTCTAGGCTTTAATTTTCCATGACACCATAGCACTACTGTCATGAGGGAAGCCCCATCACGTAATATTACATGTTTTTTATATTTTTCAAGTTATTCGTGATCCTCTAGGCTTTAATTTTTGCTTGAGGAGCCACGACACAAGACCAACTAATCCATCAAAGTCACATATTACATGTTTTTTTGTTTTTCAAGTTGTGTGTGATCCTCTAGGTTTTCATTTTTGCTTGAGGAGCCACGGCCCAAGACCAACTAATCCATCAAAGTCACACATCATGTTTTTCTTGTTTCTCAAGTTGTGTGTGATCCTCTAGGCTTTAATTTTTGCTTGAGGAGCCACAACCCAAGACCAAATAATCCATCAAACTCTCACCTCAAGGTCGCAATAGGCATCAACCACATCAGCAAGACCAACTAATCCATCAAAGTCACACCTCAAGATCGCAATAGGCATCGACTACATCATCAAGACCAACTAATCCATCAAAGTCACACCTCGGGATCAAAAAAGAAATCGACCACATCAACACTAAGATGAATCGATCTTTTAGCATGTCTCACCCTGTAGCACTCGGCACAACCACCCCGTCAGGTTTGATCATGGGTCGACTTGCTAACTACGCCCATCCTCAACCGGTTGCGCTAGTGGGACTTGACGGTAATCTTACATGTTTATTTAGCTTTGTGTGTATAATTATTTTTTTATTAATATTTAAAATGTTACTTGTAAATTCCATATTAAAAAATAAATGAATTACAAATCTACCTAAAGAGCCTATTAACTTCACATTAAAAGATAAATAAATTACAGATTTCCCTCACGAACTTATTAATAAAACAAGAATTT
>APFE030430952.1:57585-68930 GCA_000404065.3 Pinus taeda
CAAGCTAAGGACAAGATGGCTGGGACCCTACACTGTGGAAAAATGTCATGACAATGGTTTAGTTGTGATCAGAACCATTGATGAGGAAGCCATCCCCATGCTTGTCAATGGCCATAGGTTGAAAATTTACAAGAAGCCCCTCTCCCAGCAAGAGTTTACTGAAGATCTGAATAAGGAAGTGATGGTAGTGGAGCAGGTCTTAGCCTCCACTTCACCCACTCATTCAAGAAGCAAAAAAAAGAAAAATAATAAGGACCCAAGTGAAAACCTCCTTTGGAGGTGCCCAGGGTAGGCAATTGGGGTGAAAACCTCCTTGAGGTGCCCTAGTTGTCTTTCAAAAAAGAAAAAGAAATAGAAAAAAGGAAGAGAAAATTGACTTTTAAAAAGGCATTTGTAAATTACAGGTGGACCATAGGAAGTAAAATAAGATGCCACAAAGCCTATTTCACCTCTTCCACACTCTTGTCCATCAATTCTGACCTTTCTTCCACTTCACTAGGTGTTTTTTCTGAACACTGTGTATGCTACATGAGGCCCTGTGTGTTCTACAGGAGGCTGCTGTAGAAATCACAGAGAGCTCAAAATGGCTTTTAAAAATAGTTTTAGGAGTTGGGAAGTTTCATGAAGAGCATGTATGCCCTCCTATAGCTACCTACCCTCCTGGCTGTCCATCCCACACCTGCACCATCTCATCATCATTGATTTCTTTCCTTCCTACTAAAAGAAAGACAGAAACTAGCTTTTAGAAAAAACAAAAAAAAAGGAATAGCACCTCCAAATTTCACATGCAGCTTACCAAATACCTCTTCATTGCCATTAACATCTCTGGTAGCATCCTCATAGCTTCCAGTACAAGAATCAACTAAAAAATTTAAGGGGAGAAGTAGCTACAAGAGCTCCTGTAGGATTTCCTGTAGCAGCTGATCCCCTTAAAATCAAGCCACAACAACAAAATAGGTGCAGCCATAGGATCGAAGAGGATGTTTGAAGCCAAATCTAGCCAGAGGGTACCTACACAATGCAAACAAGCCACACATCAGGGAGCATAAATTATACAGCAGAGGAGATACAAGCATGGAACAACTGAAACACGAGCATGTAGAAGCAAAGGAACCAAAATGCCCCACAACATGAACATTCGACTTTCTGGTAAGTGTCTAACCCTCTCCTCTGTTGCATCTATGTAATTCAAAAATATGCATAAGCGAATGAGATGGTCGCGGTTGAATGAGACAAGGTGGCTAGTTAACTAGGACCCTCATCCAGTTGACTGCGCTCATCTAGAGATGCCACCACACGTGTACCTAGTCAACTCACAGAAAAATCCAAAGGACAGGTAGTGAATGGTATACACACTCTGATGCAATGATGGGAAGTGATTACAGGGAAGAGTCATGAGGAGTCATGATGACAAGGCAGTGGGGACCAACAGTCCAAATATGGGAAGGTACCATTTTTCCATCTCACCCCATCATCAAAAATATCTCAAAGAAGACATAAGTACTCCTCCTCGAAACTCCTTCACCACCTTTTCTTCCATTTCATCATCATCCACTTAGCTACAGTAATATCTATACCACCTCCATAACCTCGAAAACATCATTCTCTATCATTTTCAGCCATCCTTCTGCTATCAACATTCTACAGGAGAAGGAACAGGTTCTACAGGAGCACCTAGAACAAGTTCTACAAGAGGGGAAGAGGGGAAGTAAGCAGTTTTTAAGGAGGAAAAGCAGGGTTTTTTCTCAAATTCTGGCTTGAAAAGATAGATTCTGTACATACCCACCTTGATTATTAATATTTGCAATGAATGATACAATTTTAAGGGGGAATTAATCCTGTAGAAGGAGAGGAATTCCATAAAAACATTTCTACCTGTTTTCTTGAAAAAACACAATTTTCTCTATTTTCTTGTTTCTTCAAAATTATTTTCTCCATCTTTATTTTGGGTGTTCAAAGGGGGTATAAGAAAAATTACCAGGGGATTCATGAGGAAGGAGTCCACAAATTCAGTTAGGAGCCATGAGCATCTTGAAGTAGTAGCCAGTTTCACCAGAGCAAATTGTATGCCATTTTTCGAAAAATTCGAGGGTTTGATGAAGAAGTGGCTCAGGAGTTTGCCATTTCTTTAGTCTGTCACTCAAAGACCTATGCCACTACTACTTTGAGGGGTCTCTCCATGGAAATCACCCCATAATTTATTAGTATGGTTACCAAACTTCCCCTTGGACTACCTTGGAGCAAAGATGAAAAGCCAATGGGACAAGTTGCCAAGAAAACCTTCTTCCAACCAAATGAACATCTTGTCGAAGACAAAAATGGCAGTAGAAGAAAAAGCATACCTTACCCTTGGGATGAGGTCAGTTACCAAATCATCAAGTATATTTCTTGTGAAGGGAGGTATAGCATAGTGTATGGCTACCATTTTAGACTTCTCCATGAGCTGAGATATGGCATGAACACTCCCACACCACAAAAACTCAGCATCCCTATTTTCTCCTGCAATCCCTCATAGACTCTAGCATTAAGTTGAAGGCAGGAGGTCCAGATCAGTTGGTTCACCATGGGTTAATTAAACTATTAGTGGAAGAATCCCTCCATACCTTCACAAAAACCATAGCGTGGGAAATATTTGTGGGAAATAATACTGAGAGGGGGGGTGAATCAGTGTTATCAAATCAATATAACTTTTTCATTCCCATACACAACTGTGTGTAATGCAACAAGCGTATATCCAGTAAACTTATGATTCAATTAGTTGATCCTTAATGAGTGCATTAGAATATTATTAACCATATGAACAGTAAATAGCAGCAGTAAACATAACAGATCATCACACATAAGAAACACACATGAACACTGAGATGTAAGGTGGAAACCTAATGTAGGTGAAAACCACCTGCTGCAATTTGTCTCTATCTTCTTTCAATTAGAAACTTCTTTTTGCAATGTTTTTGTACTGGTGAAATCATATACCAGTATGCAGGCTTCTACCTACAGAAGGCTACAACCTTCTCTCATTCTCCAACTTCTCCTGGAAGGGAGCTACAACCCCCTTAGCTCTTGTACTAGCTGATCCTTTTACTAGTATGTAGGTGTCAGCCTACTGAATGCTCCAACCTTCACTTGTTTTCCAACTGCTATTGGAAGGGAGCTACCACCCCCTTAGCTCTTGTACTAGCTGATGTACTAGTACATAGGTGTCGATCTACAGAAGGCTACAACCTTCTCTTTCTTCCTCTAGGTACCACATTTCATAAATTTTCAGACTAGATACTCCTGAAGCAAAACACCATAATCTGAAGGCCACATTTCATCCAATTTTCATACTGGACCCATCAATACCATTGAAGCACACAATCAATCAACACTAGCATCATCAATCTCTGAATCACCCGATACTGAATCACTGAAACCCTGTCAACAAACTGCAATCACCAGAACACAAAGCAAAACACGGAATTTTGCAATAATGTTCAGATCTAATTGTATCATCAAAAATCATGCATCAAAGTGCATACGCTACTTGGAAGAGCCGAACTAGTGTGTATACACAACTTCACCAAAGCAAACCAACGTATATGTCATCAATTACTTTCTTATAACTTCGTTGCACTTCTTGACTTCAGACATACCCAGATCATTACATATACAAGGATAATACATGTGTTAGCAACTAGATATAGTCCATGAGATCACATAAAGATAAGTCATTATGATCCTAATCCATTATAGATCTCATCCATCAATTCTGAAGCTAAACACAATCAACCAAACTGAATATGCAAAAATGACACTAGTAAATAGTCATCCAAACTCATCAGCAACCAGAACCACATGTAAATTCAAACATCATAGCTCATATGGTATATGCTACTTATATGTATCTAACCTACGTATGTATGCGCTTTTATCATAGTCAACCAACATATACATCTGTAAATATTTATTCATGATTTGCAGCTATTCCAAACTTGAGTTATACCCAAATCATAATATTTACAGAACATTACATGCATCATTATACAGATCTAGAATAAGCAAGATCAAACAGTATAGAGATGATTCATTCCAAGCCATTAGATCTCGATCTATCCTTAGATCTTGTTCTCCATCAACCGCTGAGAGTCCTCCTCTACTCAGATCAAGGAAGGTATCATGAACCCATAACCTGCATACTGGATCTCATACATCATCAGATATTCAAGATTTTTTGAATGCCTTTGCCTAATGATCTTCTTCTCCTTTTATAGTCTTAGGCCTTACTCAATACCATGGTCCAAAACCATTTAGAACTAATACTAGGGACCCAATACCTGGGTTCAATACTCCGAACGCAATACCAAGGTCCAAAACCATAGGTCTAAATACCACGGACCCAAAAATAAGCTTTCCCACATGTACGCTTTTTTTTTTGCATGAGAGTGCGTGCATACGCATACACAACTTTTGATCAGCAATCCCGCATGTATACGCGCCTTTGTATATAGTTAACTTGCATGTATACACTACTTGGTATATAGCGAACCTGTGTATATACATGATTTGGTATATAGTGAACTTGCATGAGTTCGCGACTTGGTATATAGTGAACTTGCTTATATACTCTTCTTTCTTCATTCTTTGTAGTCTAACTTGCTGCACTATGATTTGTCATCTGTGTGAGTTGCCATCAAAGACAACACTTGTATCATAATGCCAACAATCTCCCCCTTTGGACTTGATGGCAACCCCAAGTCACTCAAAGTCATTCTCCCCCTTTGACATCAAGGACAAACGGTTATGCTCCACCTGAGTACATGTTGAATTCGCTACTCTGTTGTGCTGTCCAAGCTCCCCCTAACTGTAGGCAAGGTCTGCAATGAGATGTTCTACAAGAAGATACATAACTTTATACATTATAAATGACCTTCCTACCACCAAAGACTCATACATACATCCATCTCCCAACCAAGTGGGGATATACCAATATTGACTCATCCACCCAACCAAGTGGGGATACGCCAGATACCAAATGTTTGTACATGACTAAAATATTACATCATCCTTCCCATGCATAGTGGGGGTACAAATTACATCATATGACCAAAATGGATTCATCAAATGAATACAATAGATAGAGACAAACAAGTACATCATGAGTCTTGATATGACCTTTACATGACATTTATAACAGAGACCAAACATATAAATAAGATCATGATAGTCATTAGCAACTATCATACACAATGTATGATCTGCTCCATAAGCAACTCTCAACAACATCTAGACTAGCAACCTGTATATGTTCATTAGTGTATAAGTCATCAACCTATAACAAGGTATGTCTACATCAAACACCATATCCATCTCATCAACATCAAGATTTGCATGATCCAAGTATCATCACTTGGGAATATCTGCATCAATCAACATATCTAACTATCATCATATAGGTAAGAATTCATCATCATCATGTCTCCAACAATACAAATTTGAGTAATCATCCATGTATCCAGCACTATGTACCTTGAGCTCAAGATCATTTGTCAAGACTTCTTCATATCATCAACAGCAACAATCCTCATCTACATGAGCACCAAGAATTATAGGAATCCTGCATCATAACTGCATTATATGTCGACATCAGCATATGAGTGACTCATCATCAAGTAATGAAATTGTGTATTCAAGCTTTGTACTTCTCCTTATCCTTATGAAGATCACCATGTAAGCACCATATATGCATCATCAACCACAAATCTGATATGAACACCAACTATGTAACCCCAAGAATCATATGAGATTTTGTCATGGACAACTCATAAGCATATCATAGCAAGATATATCATCTAGCCATATAAGCATCATCACCAAGGACTACTAACAATAATGCCAACAATGCATTGTTAAAAGTATATGCTCGCCCTGAACCTGTGCCATCTTGCTTACTGTCAGATCTGATCATGTATATATCAATAAGTATCAAGGAATCATCATCATTAATTTAGGATCAAAACACTTTTAAACATCTTACATGTGTCAAGACATTTCCACACATCATCAACAAATTGTACCTATTATCAAACAGAGCAAATAATGGAATGAATCATATCAGACACTTTTTCCTGAGCTTGTCCCTACTGCTTTTCCTCAAACTAACATATACATGATTGTGCAGTAACTAACTCGCATATATACGTGACTTCCCTTTATGAAACTTGTGTATGAGATTTAGGACACTGAATTTTTACACTTTCAGCTCCATTTGAGACTGTTATGTCTGTATATTGAGTTGTGCCACATCTTTCTGACTGTACTTCCTTCTTCTTCCATATCTTCAAGTGTGATAATGTTTTCTTCTTTTGGTATGGTGCCCGTACTTTGTTCCTGCATTCCTTTGTTGTATGTCCAAGCTTGTTACATGCATAACATCTTACATGTTTCATATTCCCTCTATAGCAAGCAATAGCTTTGTAACAGAACATATTGCAAGCAAATCAATATCCCTTAAAGTACCTAGAACGTGATGATATTTTTGTGTGATGGTCTTGAACCATTATTCTTCTGCATCTAGCTACAACATGTCCAAGATTATGACATATATAACATTCAACATTATTCATCGGAGGAGTAAAAGATTTTATTTGAAGAATTTCTTTCCTTGGCTATTGATGGGGTTGTCCTCTCATCTCCTGGTTGATTATTTTAGATTTCTCATTAGAGTTCCTTGCCTTTCCTTGTGAGCTAGATTCATCTTCAACAAATTCATAAAAACCAAGGCCAGTTTTGATAGCAGGAGACCTTTGACTACTAAGAATATCATCCAAGATCTTAGTACTATCTTGAAATTGTATGAGCTTATCCTTTTCTTCTAAGTTATTTTTTAGAATATTTACCACAACCTGATGTTGCTACTCCTTTTCATGATACTACTTCTTCATGTTTTCTTCAGCTTTTCTTCCTTCTTCCCACTGATGTCTTAGTTCAAGAACTTCGTTTTCTTGTTTTTCAAGAGCTCAGAGTAGTTCTTTGTTCTGCTTATTTGATTCTTCAAGATCTTCTTTTAGAGAGAGGATCGTAGCTTCAAGACTTTCATAGTAACTAGATCTATCTCTGAGCTTCTTGATTGTTTTGCTCCTTTCATTGACTTCATTTCTTAATGATGTCAATTCATCCTGCAACTTTTGACATTGATCTTCCTTGTCCTTGAATAACTTCCTTACCTTGTTTCTTTCCTCTAGTTGAGCTTTTACTTTGGTAGCTTCTTCTTTGAAGGCACATTCCCTTTTGTTCAATACGCCTTGATGATCTCTAATTTTGTGTGTAAGCCTTTTAAATTCTGCCTCTATTTGATATCTTTCTTGCTCGCCCATAAGAGCAAATTCAGTTGTTTCTCTATCACTTTCATCATCTTCAAATGGATGGATAAATGTATCACCAGAGGATAACATACCTGATAGTTCTTTTGCTTGTTCATCTTCATTCTGAAGTGATTCTAAATCTAAAGTGCTTCTTCCACATATTCCCCGATCGATTCTCCCACTATCATAGCTCTTCTTCTTCTTAGGTGCTTTCTTCTTAAGCTTCTTTCCCATTGATCTACGTATCTCCTTCAAGCGATCAAGCTTCTACCAAAGGACCTGCTCTAATACCAATTGTTGGAAATAATACTGAGAGGGGGTGGTGGATCAGTATTATCAAATCAATATAACTTTTTCATTTCCATATTAAGATTCATATACTCTACTTCAGTTAAGGCAAACCATGTGTATACGCAACTGTGTGTAATGCAACAAGCGTATATCCAGTAAAATTATGATTCAGTTAGTTGATCCTTAATGAGTGCATCAGAACATTATTAACCATATGAACAGTAAACAGGAGTAGTAAATAGAACAGATCATCAAACATAAGCAACACACATGAACATCGAGATGTAAGGTGGAAACCCAATGTGGGTGAAAACTACCTGCTACAATTTGTCTCTATCTTCTTTCAATTAGAAACTTCTTTTCACAATGTTTCTACACTAGTGCAGTCATATACCAGTACGAAAGCTTCTACCTGTAGAAGGCTACAACTTTCTCTCATTCTCTAGCTTCTCCTGGAAGGGAGCTACAACCTTCTCTCATTCTCTAGCTTCTCCTGGAAGGGAGCTCCAACCCCCTTAGCTCTTGTACTAGCTTATCCTTTTACTAGTACATTGGTGCCGACCTACTGAATGCTCCAACCTTCACTTGTTTTCTAGCTACTACTAGAAGGGAGCTACCACCCCCTTAACTCTTGTACTAGCTGATGTACTAGTACGTAGGTTCCAATCTACAGAAGGCTACAACCTTCTCTTTCTTCCTCCAGATACCATGTTTCATAAATTTTCAGACTGGATACTCCTAAAGCACAACACCATAATCGGAAGGCCACGTCTCATCCAAATTTCATACTGGACCCATCAATATCATTGAAGCACACAATCAATCAACACTAGCATCATCAATCTCTGAATCACCCAATACTGAATCACTGAAACCCTATAAACAAACTGTAGTTACCAGAACAGAGAGCAGAACACAAAATTCTGCAACAATGTTCAGATCTAACTGTATCATCAAAAATCATGCATCAGAGTGCATATGCTACTTGGAAGAATTGAACTAGTGTGTATACGCAACTTCACCAAAGCGAACCAACATATATATCATCAATTACTTTCTTATAACTTTGTTGCACTTCCTAACTTTAGACATACCCAGATCATTACATATACAAGGATAATACATGTGTTAGCAACTAGATCTAGTCTATCAGATCACATAAAGATAATTCATTATGATCCTGATCCATTATAGATCTCATCCATCAATGTTGAAGCTAAACACAATCAACCAAACTGAATATACAGAATATTGACACCAGTAAACAGTCATCAGAACTCATCAACAACCAAAACCACCTATAACTTCAAACGTAATAGCTCATATGGTATACGCTACTTAGATGTATCTAACCTGCGTATGTACGTGCTTTTATCATAGTCAACCAGCGTATACATCTGTAAATGTTTATTCATGATGTGCAGCTATTCCAAACTTGAGTTATACCCATATCATAATATTTACAGACATTACATGCATCAATATACAGATCTAGAATAAGCAAGATCAAATTGTATAGAGATGATTCATTCCAAGCCATTAGATCTCGATCTATCCTTAGATCTTGTTCTCCATCAATTGCTGAGATTCCTCCTTTGCTCAGATCAAGCAAGGTATCATGAACCCATAACCTGCATACTGGATCTCATACATCATCAGATATTCAAGATTTTCTGAATGCCTTTGCCTAATGATCTTCTTCTCCTTTTATAGTAGCCTTACTCAATACCATGGTCCAAAACCATTTAGAACTAATTCTAGAGACCCAATACATGGGTTCAATACTTCGAACGCAATACCAAGGTCCAAAACCATAGATCTAAATACCACAAATCCAAAAATAATCTTTCCCACATGTACGCATATTCCGTGGATGAAAGTGTGTGCATACGCATACGCGACTTTTGATCAACAATCCGACATGTATACGCTCCTTTGTATATAGTTAACCTGCATGTATAACCTATGTGTATACACTACTTGGTATATAGCAAACTTGGTATATAATGAACCTGTGTGTGTAGATGACTTGGTATATAGTGAACCCGCGTATATACTCTTCTTTCTTCATTCTTTGTAGTCTGACTTGTTGCACTATTGTTGTGGGATAAACTCCCCTACGGTCTTGGGTGAACACCCTAGTAGACTGAAGGTTATCTATGTAAAGAAACACAAATTCCATGCAATCATAATGCTGCTATAAGAAAACTCTACGATAGGGGGCGTACCTGAGGTCCTACGTTTGAGAAGAGCCTCCCAGGGTCCAAACCCTTCTTGGAGTTCCTTTGCTCCCTTGACCTGCAAAACAAACAATTCAAGAAAGTGCAGCAGTATATGGACTAAAATTCATAAAGAAACCATCTTCATATTATAAGGAAAGGTAGTTAGTTATGCATATAAACAACTTATCACATATGAATCATAACATGAATATCAAAACGTGAAGAAGATTTATATCAGGAACAAAGACATGTGTTTCTTTTATTATAGACAAAGAAAGTACAGAAAAGGAACAATTTCACCTGAGTCATCCTTTCGCAGGCTCCAAGCGGAACCGTCTCTCGGATTCGTCCAGTCTCAAGGCTTTAACGAACTCCTTCCATGACTTACTCCATGATCTATCAAGTAGTATGAAATCATCAACACACACAAGGAAACAAGGGTTTCCTATAGGATGGGGGAAGTGCAGAAGGCACAAGGATCTTCAGACCTAGTTAGGGGATTCTCAGCATAGCAATCTTTCTCTCTCTTCTCTCCTCCCTTTGGCCTTCCCATAGAAGCCTTTCTATACTTCTCCCAAAGTTGTTTTTTAGTTGGGAATTCGTTGGGAACAGTTGGGCCACGGGCACTAACAGGTGATCAACAGGTAAAACCCGTGATCTTCGCCCGAAATTAAGGAGATTTATATTTTTTAAGTGTTTTTATACATATACGTGGGTTGGGTATACACAGACCCGCGTATACACGCATTTAGCTCAGGGCAATGTCGCGTATAGGGAAAAAACACTACTTTTTTAGATTTGGGACCAGGTCTGGAAGGAGGGGTTGCCCTAGGCCATGAGTGCAGCTTCACAAACCTCAAGAGTGAGATTTGGAGCTATAATAGATGCCCCCTAATATATGTGGTCAAAAGGGGTACATGATGGCCGAAATGTATTAAGCAAGTTCATGGAAAGGAAATCTGTCAAAGACTAAGATGGACTGCACCATAATTTAGCCTGCCAAGCCACAAAAAGAGATCAGAAAGAAACATTGTCTGAGGCGGGGATACCCATGCTCAGAGAAAATACAGCATGTCCACATATCAAGTACAAGCAGATCCACCAAGTATACAAGTATAAATGACTAGAAAATACATAATGGATTATCTGATCATGAACAAGTACATGTCTGAAAGTCACATATAAGAATGTCAATGATGCTGAAAGATGAAGCGGATCACTGATATCAAAGACTGATCCCAAAAAGTAATAAATGAACATGATGGAATAAGATGGTGCTACACTGCAAACTCAGGTGCCAGCATATAAAATGTCGCCATGAATGACTGCAACAAATAAGGTGAAGTGGTATCTACTAGCAGCAACAGGAGCAACTGTCAAGTGAACCAACGAATGCTGATACAACCTAAGGTCTTCACTGACCACTGTGGTACATTTCTACAACATGGGAATAAATGATCTGAAGTCGGCCATGTGAGAAATCATTTTA
>APFE030430952.1:81141-129177 GCA_000404065.3 Pinus taeda
AAGCTTCGCAAGGGTGCCCTCCAGTAGTACCGTTGAGAGTGATACAACGTCGACCTCAGGTGCCACGGGATTCCCCTTAGCTGCCACCTGTGTAGATCCCTAGGAGTAGCAACTAAGGTTACCAACTCGTATTTGAAGCCAGGCATAACAGTGATGAGGTAAGTTCAGACAAGTAGGAGAGGGGGTATCTCTCTTCCCTGTCTTTACGGACCCTCGTGCTTAACTCCCAGATCCAGAGCTTTCCTGGTCTTCCTAACGCTATTGGATTTTCACTCACTATTCAGACTCCTATGTTTGACATTTTAAAATGTCCTTGGAGAGTTAACTCTCCACACACCTAATCCAAGGCCCTAAAATATCCTAAAACTTGTTGATGTATTTGACAAATATAAAGTTCTAGTATATTTTAAATTAGCGCTTGATTTTAATGGGTTGTTATTTAAGTCAAGGGATAACGGAAGTGAAACTGGTGGTGTTTTGATGCAAAAGAAATTAATAAAACCAAACTACATGCACATGCACTTGTTTTTCGTTTTTTGATGAAAAGCAATTTCTATAAGGTTCAGAGGAACTTCAAATAAAAGTACAACTTTTTCTTGTCAAACTTCACACTCACAAAAGCTAACAAAACTATAAATGCCTAGAAAGATGCACAAACTAATCCTAATGCAACAAATACATGCCGATGCAAGATTGAAAACTACTCTTAAATCAAAAGATGAAAGTTTCTTGTTTATCGATTTTAGATTTTCCACTTAAATGTTTAGATGGAAGATAAGTTTTTGTTGCTTATCTTGTCTAAGCACTAAAAGCAAGATGAAGACAAACAAATAGGCACTTTCACTCAACAAAAAGGAAAACTCAATCAAAACAAAGTTCAAGAAAGCAAAACAAAGTTTCAAGAAATTTCCTTCAAAAGCAACTCAAAAACGAATTTTCAAACATGCTCTAACAAGACTGAAACTTGATGATTGAAAAATAGGCAATGAAGCACTTTGCGAGCTTACGACACAAAACAAGTGGGAACTCAACAAAAAAGGGTGCTTTGAAATGCTTTTAACAATCAACAAGTAGCGAGATGAGCTTGGCAAAGGAAACCAAAATATTGAAAAGACAACTTTCAAGAAAGTGTGAACAAACGACTTTCAGAAAGCAGGAAAAGCAGATGGTCATAAAATTAGTTCAAACATGCAAACCAAAAATTCATTAAAACAAAACTCAACACAAAGATTGAAATCAATCTTTCTGCCCTGAATACACCGAGCAGCCAAGATTCCTTGCAAGAAACCTTGTGTGCTTAAGCAAGAAAAAAAATAAACGACGGTTGCAAGAAAAGGAACAAGACCAACCTTTTCACAATCAGAGAGAAATCAAAACAAGACACTTGCTGTAAAACTAAAGACTGTGACAGAACAGTGATTGTTCCAAACTGAATCAGACAAACATATAATCTTCCAGAAACAAAAAGATTTCAAAAATATTGAAAATTAAAGATATACATGACTGTGTTTGCACACAGATGTGTGTATACATGACAAGGCTTAAGGAAACTCACGTATACGCAGGTTCACTTAAGGAAAGATGCGTATATATGCTTCTATAAACAGAGAAACTAACGTATAAAAAATCTTCCAAGAAAAAAAAAAATGTCTGGAAAAAACTGATCAAAGCTCACAATTCAGGCACTGACTACATAGTAATAGAAGATAAACAGACACTTGAGCCCTGATTGGCTTGAATAAACCCAAACTAGGAACAACAATAGTGTTTTCCCCAGTGGAGTTGCTAATTATGTTGTGGGATAAACTCCCCTAGGGTCTTGGGTGAATACCCTAGCAGACTGAAGGTTATCTATGCAAAGAAAGACACATTCCATGCAACCATAATGCTACTATAAGCAAACTCTATGATAGGGGGCGTACCTGAGGTCCTATGTTTGAGAAGAGCCTCCTAGGGTCCAAACCCTTCTTGGAGTTCCTTTCCTCCTTTGACCTGCAAAAAAAAAAATTCAAGAAAGTGCAGCAGTATATGGACTAAACGTCATAAAGAAACCATCTTCATATTATAAGGAAAGGTAGTTAGTTATGCAATTAAACAATCGATCACATATGAATCATAACATGAATATCAAAACATGAAGAAGATTTATATCAGGAACAAAGACATGTGTTTCTTTTATTATAGACAAAGAAAGTACAGAAAAGGAACAATTTCACCTGAGTCATCCTTTCCCAGGCTCCAAGCAGAACCATCTCCCGGATTCATCCAGTCTCAAGCCTTTAACGAACTCCTTCCATGACATACTCCATGATGTCTCAAGTAGTATGAAATCATCAACACACACAAGGAAACAAGGGTTTCCTATAGGATGGGGGAAGTGCAGAAGGCACAAGGATCTTTAGACCTGGTCAGGGGAATCTCAACATAGCAATCTTTCTCTCTCTTCTCTCCTCCCTTTGGCCTTCCCATAGAAGCCTTTTTATACTTCTCCCAAAGTAGTTTTTTAGTTGGGAATTCGTTGGGAACAGTTGGGCCACGGCCACTAACAGGTGATCAACAAGTAAAACTCATGATCTCCGCCAGAAATTAAGGAGATTTATATATTTTTAAGTTTTTTTGCACATATACGCGGGTTGGGTATACACAGACTCACGTATACACACGTTTAACTCAAGGCAATGTCGTGTATATGGAAAAAACACTACTTTTTTAGATTTGGGACCAGGTCTGGAAGGAGGGGTTGCCCTAGGCCATGAGTGCATCTTCACAAACCTTAAGAGTGAGATTTGGAGCTATAACAACTTTATTTTTCATCTGTGTGAGTTGCCATCAAAGACAACACTTGTATCATAATGCCAACAATCTTCAAAAATATGACAAGAGAAGATGATATAAAGGCCCTCACATATGACCACAGTCCTTCTAAAAGTGAGGGGGAAGAGAAATAAGAGGAACAAGGGGAGGAAACTTAGGAATAAACAAGAGAAGGAAGACACTAAAACAGAGAAGGAGGAAACTAAACCAGAGGAGGAAGAAACCAAAACAAAACAAGAGGAAACAAAACCAGCAGAGAAGGACAAGACAAAAGGAGAGGAAAAAGGGGTAGAAAAGACAGAAGTGTCTCTTGAGACCATAGAAAGGGTGGCAGTAGCTATTCTTGCTGCTCTCAGCACCCCAATTAAACCCAAACAAAAGAGAAAGAGGCAAACATCCATGTATTTCAGGGCTCGAAAAAACACAATGATAAAAATGGGGAAACCACAACCATCTTCAACAGTGCCTATTAACATTGAAAATTCACCCACTATCAAAGGGAAAGAATCTCCCTCTAAAACCCCCATCACATATGAAAGAGGAAGTCCCAGATCTTCTGCTTGGAAGGAAAGAGTGCTACTACAGGACTCAAAAACAGCGCTATAGGAGGCATAGACTATTCTACAAGAGACCCTAACTAAGCTACAGGAGACCGAAAAACTTGAGAAAAGGGTGGAAGAATAGAAAAAAGGGAAGGAGGAAACAATAGAGACTCAAGAACCTGACTTCTAGCCTAGTTTGGGTTCTTATTACAATCTTCTTGAGGGGTGTGGGGGTGGGGGGGAATCATTCCACAGAAATTTGCAGTCCCACTTTTCTTTGAGTTGGAGAAAGAAAGGATAAGGAGCCATAGATGGATGTAAATTGCCAAATCCAAGGGGGTAGAGGATATTGGCCACATGGCGAACCATCTTAAAGAGATGGGAAAGAAGCTAAGTGTTGTAAGACATAGAGAGGCAATCAGAAGAACTCACTTAGAAATAGAAAATGAGATGCTAAGAAAACAGCTACAAGAAAAGAAAACACAATTGGCATGCATGGCCAGCTGGTCTATGGAGGCACTACAGTGCAGAACACTGGCAAAATCATATAGAGTATACCTCAAAGACCAGTGGCTACAATTTTAGATCAAGACATTGGCACAGAGAGGCACAATGCCTTTTTAGGATTACAAACAGTTCATGGACCTATGTGACCAAAGTCCAGTAGAAGACAAGGCAAAGATAGTAGAGTTCTATTTGCATAGCATGGACCTCATTGCTATGAACCTATGGGATCCCAATGCTAGGCTAAGGGACCTGTAGCTAATGGCCATGGCATAATGGATGAATCATGAGGCATTAAGGGCAGCAGACACAAGAAAGGTGATGATAAAAGAGAAAAATGAACCCTTAATGATCAGAGCTAAGCCATCAGACCCCATGGCTCTCATCAATACACACCAAATACTTACAAATAATCCTCGAAGTGCCCCTAAGTATATCAATGATCAGTCTCAAACCATTGCACATTTTGAGGACATGGAAAGATTACTTGGAGATGATTGTATTCATGCTTGTATGAGGAGGTGGAATACACTCCCACACAGCTTGCAGATAAGGGAGTATCCTCCCCCAACAAGGATGAAAGAAGAATTAAGGAGAGTGCCATTTTACAATCATTCTATGCGAAGTTTTCATGTCAATTGGATTGGCCCCAAACTACGTCCCCCACTATTGCTAGGACTGCTAGAGGGCATAAAAGAGGAGAAACAACAACAGTGGGAAGAAGTGGACAGAAAGGCAGGTTTCCATGACAAAGAAGAGGACATCACATCATAAGCATAAGATGTCAAGGAGGCCATCAAGGCCATCAAAGATGAAGAGATGGACTAGTTGCTCAAAGGATGAGCAACACCTTCAGTAGGGGGGTGATGATGAGCCCCATAAATGGGTAATTACATGGGCTCATTTTGCCTCCTAAATTAGCTTAATCCACCATTCTCATTAAATTTATTGCATGTTTTTGGTTATATTTATGCTAATAGAGTGAGTTGGGTTGGTCATTATGCCATGAGGTCTAATGTGTGTTTAATGCAAATTTTTGGTCAATTTTGAAGACAAAGTCAAAGACTTAATGGACATTTGGAAAAAAATATTTGAAGAAGACAAGGGAAAGGATTTATAGGAGGGTATCTCCCTCATTTATGACCCCCTACTTCGAATTCTCCATCATGCAGCTCAGAGCACAAGTAGCCACATCAATGCACCAAAGAGGTAGTCGAGCAAGTGGAGGATAGCTTCTATTTATCTCAAGTTTTGGGAGGAAATCCTCCCTAGTTTTAAGGAGGCTATTGGGAACCTCAACTCTATAATTAGAGATTCCTAGGGCCTCATTAGGTTGTTGAATATTAATTAAATTTTTGAACTTTTTTTGTAGTTTTTGTTATAGCTCCAAATCTCACCCTTGATATTTTTGATGTTGCATTTATGGCCTAGGGTAACCCCTCATTCTACACTTGGTCCAAATACTTAAAAAAATAGTGTTTTACTCCCTGTATGCTACTTTTCCCTGAGCTAAACATGTGTGTACATGGATTAGTGTATACCCAACCCGCGTATATGTCCTAAAACACTTTAAAAAATTAAATCTCCTTAATTTCGAGCGGAGATCATGGGTTTTACCTGTTGATTACCTATTAGTGCTCATGGCCCAACTGTTCCCAATGAATTCCCAACTAAAAAAATACTTTGGGAGAAGTATAAAAAGGCTTCAATGGGAAGGCCTAAGGGAGGAGAGAAGAGAGAGAATTACTCTGCTGAGATTATCCCTGATCAAGTATGAAGATCCATGTGCTTCCAACACTTCCCCCACTACAGGAAACCCTTGTTTCCTTGAGTTATGATGTCATTTCACTAGTTGAGATATCCTTGTTTGAGTCATGGAAGGAGCCTTTTGAAGACTTAAGATTAGACAAACCTAGAGGACATTTCTGCTTGGAGCAAACAAGAGGAATATTTAGGTGATATCATTCCTTGCAATAAAGAAACATTTGTCTTGTTCTCGAAATCAATCTTCTTAATGGATATGATGTTATTGTTATGGTTTACATATGAATAATTGTTTCAATGTATAACTAACCATCTTTCAATAAGTTATGAAATTGATTTCTATATTATACTTTGTCCATATATTGCTATGCTTCTTTGAATTGGGTGTTTTGCAAGTTCAAGGATCGAGAGGAACTCCAAGAGGGTTTGGACCCTGGCTGGATCTACCTGAACGAAGGACCCCTAGGTGCACCTCTCTTTGTGCAGTTAGCTTGTTTAAATATAATGTCTGTGTGGAATTCTTGTCTTTTACTATAGATAACCCTTCGCTCTACTAGGGTGTTGACCCAAAACCCTAGGGGACTTAGTCCCTTAACAGAATTGATGACTCCACTAGGGACAATAGTATTGTTGTTCCTAGTTTGGGTTAATTTAAGCCAATTTGGGCTCAACCATTGATTTTCTCGCTGTAACTGGTTTGTCTGTTCCTGTAGGAACTTAGACTTTAAGTCTGAGTAGTTTCTTCAAACCTACTTTCTGTTTTTTCTTGTGAACTATTATATACACAGTTTTGTCAAGTTACAGTAGTGTATGTATGCAAGTTTCCCCATATGAACCCACGTATATGCAGGTTTCTATGGGTTGAATCATGTATACATGTAACTGTGTATTGATACAGTCGCGTATACCCTAATTTTCCAAGATTTGTTCAAGTATTTCTGTCTCGGAGGATTTGTTTGCTGGTCTAAGTGTTTCTTGAGCAGTCAAGTTTTGGCATCAGTCTTTGGTTTTGCAGCAAGTTTACAGTTTCGAATTCTCTTCAGTTTTGGAAATTTTGGGTATTTTTTTTTTGTTGCAAGTGTCATCATTTGTGTTTGAGAACATGAGATTTCTTTTTCAAAATCTTGATTGTTCTGGTCTTCGAGAGCAAAAGGATTAGTTTCAATCTTTGTGACAAACTTTATCTTTGTGAACTTCCTGGTTTGTGTCGAAATTGCATCTTGTGGCCATTTGCTTTTCTCACTTTTTAAAAGTTGTTGATTGACAACTTTGAAAGTTGTTTTTATTGGTCCTTTGATCATTGTCTCCAAGCCTTTTTTTTTGTTGCTTTTTGGTTTTTCAGGGCATCTTGAAACACCTATTTTGTTGAGTTCTCCCCCATTTGGAGTTGATAACTTGCAAAGTGTTTTGTTGCCTATTTTTCGGTCTCAAAGTCTTCAATAGTATTTGGAGCACTTTTGAAAAGTTGTTTGTTTGCTTTTATGAAAAAGAAAACTTCTTTAAAAATTTGGTTTTTGCTTTCTTTTGCCTTGTTTTGATTTGGTTTCTTTTTGCAAGTGAAAGTGCATTTTGTTTTTCTTAAGATTTTCTTACAGTGTTTGGACGAAAATGAGCATTAGGAACTTATATTCTATCTAAACATCTAAGGTGGCTAATTAAAACAATAAACAATTTTCTTTCATTCTTTGCTTTATAGTAGTCTTAAGTTTTTTGCATCAACATATACTCATTGCATTAGGGTAGTTTGTGAAATTTTTAGGGCATCCAATAGTTTTTGTTAGTTTTTGTGAGTGTGAAGCTCTTTGAAAGAAAAGGAAAGAGAAATTTATTGCTTTACTAGAAGTTCCTTAGAACCTGGTAGAAATCTCTTTTCATCGAAGAACAAAACAAGTGCATTTGCATATAGTTTGGTTTTTATTAATTTCTATTGTGTCGACAAACATCACAAGTTTCACTATGTTTATCCCTGTGACTTAAGAATAGCCCATTTAAAAACAAGCACTAAATAAGATATACTAGAAATTTTTTATATTGTCAATTTAGACACGCCAACAAGTTTGACGATATTTAGGGTCTTGGATTAGGGGAGTGGAGAGAAAACTCTCCAAGGCCACTTTAAACTATCAAACATAGAATTCTGAATAAAGAGTGCAAATCCAATAGCGTTAGGGAGACCAGGAAAGCTCCAAATCTAGGAGTTAAGCATGAGAGTTTTTTAAGATAAGGAAAAGAGATACCCCCTCCCCTACTTGTCGGATATTACCTCAATACTGTTCTGTCTGGCTTCTAACACGAGTTGGTAACCTTAGTTGCTTATCCTAGGGATGTATATAGGTGGTTGCGGAGGGGAATCCTGTGGAACCTGAGGTCGATGTTGTATCACTCTTAACAGTACTTCTGGAGGGCTCCTTTGCGAAGCTTGGGGGCTTGCACTGGCACAGGCTATTGTTTGGAGGTCACCATAATTTCCTTTGATACCTTCACTGGTAGGCTTGGGCCTTCATTATCCTAGAATATCTTCGGAAGGCCCCTACTTCACTTTCTTGTAATTTGGTGTTCGATCCTCATGACCCAGAGTGGAAATACTTGAAAGTTGTTTGATTGACTAATTTCTTTTAGGGACATTTTTACTGTGTGCTATGTGCTCCTAGTTGGCCTATATTTCATCTTTCTTGATTTTTTAATTGGATCTTAATAAAATTCAAAGTGACTGACCGATCACCTAGACGGTCTCGAAGACTTCGTGTCTTTCACCACCAAGTTCAGAGCCTTCTCCTAGAAGGCATAGGGGCAATACTGCCAGTGGTCCTCACCCCATGGCAACCGACGCATTGTATATTGATCCTCTGCTCGAGGGCATTAGTGTTCAAGATAGGCCTGGTATTGCCACAGAACTAGAGAGGAAGACCCCAATTCTTTCTCAAGTTCTCTTCCAGACGGAAGATAACATTGAGGTAGAAGAACTCTCAAAGTTGTTAGCGGCTCTGAATTCTTCTCTACCTTCTGATCATCTAGACATATTATTATACGTTGGGACTTCAATTCATAGACTGTCAAATCCAGGTTATTACATGCACATCCCTTCAATTACCACTACTGAGAGCATGGCATCTATCACGAGTGCTACAACCATGTAGACTCCAACATCAATACAAGGGGGAGGTACTATCTCCAGCCCCTTTGCATCCTTATTTAGGTCTATTTATAGCACATCCTTAGTTGGTTCTACCTCCATTCTGTCTACAAGTGGAAATTCCCAAGCCTATGCATCCAGTTCTGGATATTTCTCATTTGGCACCCATTCTCAGGGTATTCCATCAGCTACGTTTAATGCCTTCACATCCGTGATGAGTGGATCGACTTCAATTCAGGGTTTTCCTTTTGGAAGTGGTCATATACCACATTCCAACTTGACAATAGGATATATGCCTTTCTCTTCTACAGGTCAAGGCAGTAATCCCTTTCAAGGTTGGACTAACCCTACGGTTAGTGGCATTAGAACTGGGAATCTATTTTTCAGCCAACAAGGGAATAGGCTGTAATCCACAGTTAGTCTGTTTCGAAGTATTCCTCCCTTAGCTACCGCTCAGAATCCTTATCAGGGGTTATCAAATCCTTATAATGCTTTAGGAGGGAACTCTACTGGTTATGGAGGTTTTTCAGCTAGAGTTGGTCAAACTCCGAGATTTGTTGGACCATAATGGTCACCTTTTGGTTCAGTGGGTTCTGCTGGTTAATTTAGGCAGCCTGGTGCCTTTCAAAATCCAAACCAATACTTTCAGAACATTGGGAACTCCACCCAATCTGGGTGGAATCCCCAAGGTCCTCCCAGGCTTCCTTTTCTGGCAACCCTAAATTTTCCAGATCTCACAAAATTGAAAAATGATCCAATCAGATACAATCTAGCCTGGCCTCCTGTCCCAACCAAACTCCCATCGGATATTCCAAAATTCAAGGGTAAGGGTAGTGAAGACCTACGTGACCATGTAACCACATTCCATTTGTGGTGCTCATCAAACTCCCTCATCGATGACTTGATTAGGTTGAGACTTTTTCAACGCACCTTAATTGGAAATGTGGCTAAGTGGTATATAGAGTTGCCAGGGGGTAGCTTTACATCTTTCACCGATTTGGCTAACATTTCCTAAACCATTTCCAGTTGCCCGTCTATTATGATGCCAAAACTGAAATTTTGGCCAATTTCCATCAGGATACAACAACTCACATCTCTGATCATATTCAAGAATGGAGATGAAGAAAGAGGCTCATTAAAGCCAAAACTCCTCTTGAATACCATCATGAATGGTTTTTGAAATCGTTACAACCTGATATCTCCAAGGATGTCTCTCTGTCCAGAATCTATTCTGAAGAGCAAGCTATTTTTCAGGCCTAGCAGTTAGAATTGATTTACTCTCAGTCTAGGTTTCTTTAAAAAATCTTGCCTGATGCTCCTAGGACTAAGGTTGATATGGCCAAATCAAAGTCAGATCCCCATGCGGATGGTATTGTTGGATCCATAGACACTAATGTGGTGAACATATTGAGCCAATTGTAGTAGTTGTCTTTACAAACTACTCCTACCAATCAGGTCAAAACCCTAGTAGTGGAGGGTTATCTACAGTAAAAGACAAGCATTCCACACAGACATGATACTCAAATAAGTAAACTAAACGAAGAGAGGTGTGCCTGGGGGTCCTTCGTTTGGGTAGATCCAGCCAGGGTCCAAACCATTTTGGAGTTCCTCTCGATCCTTGAACCTACAAAACAACCAATTTAAATAAGCATACCAATATATGGACAAAGTATCATGTAGAAATCATCTTCATAACTTATTGAAACATAGTTAGTTATACATTGAAACAATTATTCATATGTAAACCATAACAATAACATCATATGCATAAAAAAAATTAATTTCGGGAACAAGACAAATGTTTCTTTATTATAGATAACTAAAACAAAGCAAGGAATGATATCACTTGAATCTTCCTCTTGCTGGCTCCAAGAAGAACCGTCATCCGGTCTGTCCAATCTCAAGTCTTCAGAAGGCTCCTTTCATGACTCACACAAGAATATCTAAACTAGTGAAATGACATCATAACTCAAGGAAGCAAGGGTTTCTTGTAGTGGGGGAAGTGCTGGAAGAATAGGGATCTTCAGACTTGATCAGGGATAATCTTAGCAGAGTAATTCTCTCTCTTCTTTCCTCCCTTAGACCTTCCAATTGAAGCCTTTTTATAATTCTCCCAAAGTAGTTTTTTAGTTGGGAATTCATTGTAACATTTGGGCCACGGGCACTAATAGGTAATCAATAGGTAAAACTTGTGATCTCCTCCTGAAATTAAGGATATTTAATGTTTTTAAGTGTTTTAGGACATATACGTGGGTTGGGTATACATTGACCATGTACACACGCGTTTAGCTCAGGGCAATGTCGCATACAAGGAGTTAAACATTGTTTTTTTAAGTATTTGGGCCAACTCTAGAAGGAGGGGTTGCCCTAGGCCATAAATGTAGCATCAAAAATATCAAGGTTGAGATTTGGAGCTATAACAGTTTTGCTCTGCTCAACTTCAAGCTTACTTTTGTGGACAATTTCATGTAATCTTACTGTTGTTTTGATAATGAAGCTGAGATTGTTTTTGAGCTAGCACTAAGTCACCTTAGAGGATTGAAGCTCTTGGGTTAGGGCCCAATCCAAGCAGCCAAGTACCTCTTGTTTTTTATTTATATGTTTTGCTTCAGTTTATGAATTAGTTGCTATTAGATAGATTTCTAATTTAGTTAAGAATAGGTTGCTTTTGTTGATTTAAAAGGTTGTTTCCATTTCAATTTGTTGTAGCAGGTTGAATAGTGATAAGAAAAAGATACAAAAAGATCATCACCAGAGCCTTCTCCTCCTTTCCTCCCTTTGGAACTATGAACTGAGGCCAAGACCCTCTTGCTATCACAAAATAAGCAGATTTGCCTTTTCCATAAGATTTCTAGTGTTGCAGTTTGTTAGAAGATTAGTTCTTTGCTGTAGATCTATGTCACCGTGCTCATTTATGTATTTGCAATAAATTTCCTTCCATGCTTTCTTTCCATGTAGCATTTTTTTTAGCATTTACTTTCCTAGATCAAAGTTTAGATTAGCTTGATGAAATTCTGTTTTTGCTATGTGTCTAGTTTCTTTGCTTACTTTACTTCATTGTTTGATTTTCAGTTCTCTTGCAACAAATATCTTCTCACAACTAGTTGGCCCACCAACCATCACCATTTCTCTTTGATCTATGTTACACAGGTCACCCAAAGTCCCTCACAAATATGCCATATCTTACTGTACTTTTCTCATAAACTTTCCTCTCTTTCCTTGAATAAGTCCAATCACCTTTCTCTTTCCTGATCCTTCTTAATGAACCCTATATACCTTAACACATCCTCCTAGCCTTCAACTACCATTTCCACCTGCTTTCCTACCTTCAAAACCTCCAAAATTCTCTGGGCATCTTCCTGTAGACCTCTGTAGACCTCCTATAAATCCCCTGCAGCCTCCTGTAGATTTTCCTGTAGGTGTCTTTTTGAAGTCTGATTGCAGGAAAAGCCTCTAGAAGGCCACTTGGGACCTCCTAGGACCCATCCACACCTTCCTATACCTCTGCAAACTCCCAAGTCTCCCTCCATCGCCACCTAATCACTACCACATTCACAAACAAATAAATTACATGCATGACAATTTCACCTGAAAATACATTAAAATCCAAAAATATGTTTTTTTCTCATTTCCTTCCAAAATAGTTTGAATACATGTTGTTTACTTCCTAAGTAGGTAATGGAATTCATTTTATGGCTTTTCATCTCTCTTTATATAAAAGTAAGATTAGTTGGTTGATTAGGGTTTGCTAGGTTTACTGTACATTTCAGTCTTTTTCTCCTTTTGCAAGTAGAGTAACCTCTGTAGAGTAAGCTTTCCTTTCATATATAAAGCTTCTTCTGGAATTCATAGAAGTTGGCTTGAGCTCCTAGTGATCTTACGCCAGCTGACCAAGTGATAGCCTGTAGTATGAACTAATACTTGTACATACAACACCGTCACTTCCAAGTTTGTTACGAACTACCGGGTTGATAAAAGTAAAGTAGGAGGCCCAAGAGTTGCAGCATTATTGTTGCAATACTGGTGTTCACCACCTAGTATTGGGGACTCGATCCACTAATTAAGGGATTTTTGTGGGGAAAGCTTCTTCCATTCATGGGGAATGATTCATAATCATTTTTTATAAGTACCAAGTTGAATTTCCCCTCTAGCGGGAGATGATTCATTAGTGTTATTGTGGAGAGAGATTGTATTTTTGCAGCTCCATTGTATTTTCTTGCAGGGATGTAATTCTATTGATGAAAATAATGAAAATTGGTGTCATTTTCAGCTTCTAAATATTGTTCTACTTCATAGGTCTCTGAGTTTCTTTGGGCTTGGCCATCCTAGGAACCTCAGAGCCCTTTTGTATCATTTTCTTTCCCTCTTTTCGTTGCTTATTCACATGCATCTCTTGTTTTTATTTCTTTCTATTTCTGCATTTAGAATTAATGATTTCTTGTTGTAGGATTGAGTTAAATGGTTTATGTAATTTCTTTTGTAGGATCATAATAATTATTTCATCCTTGAAAACTCTTTGGAATTTCATAGGAATCATTGAGTTACTTCGATTAGTCTTCTTATTCCCAAATCTAGATTGTTGGACCTCCTTTTTAGCAACAAACAGTAAATTAATGCTATTTTTTACAACATGATAATGAGCTTCAATCGAATTGATTTCACTTGCATTATATCACAAAAAAATTTTAGTTCATAACAAAAATAACCCCATTGCATTTTCACTTGATTTGGTTAGGCATTCTTTAGATGTGCTAGCTCACTAGTTCTCGAATTTCTAGATTTTCGACTAGTAATGTTTTTTTTTCATGGGTTAATAGAGTCTTTTTGAGTAATTCCACTTGGAATATGGACCTAAAACATCCTTTTTAATAAAAAAATTGTCCCATCCAATTTGTATTTGATTTTCTTTGTCACTAAACCCTCACCAATTTCATCATTTCACAAGGAAACTTCTCCAAGCGTTTTGAGCAAATCCATCCATCTCCCAACTTTGGTTTTGAGTTCTGAGTGATCATAGGCATTTTCTCACTCCATTCCACCCATATACCACCTTCCCTAAGCCTTCCATCACCTCCAAAACCTCACATTTTTCTCTCGGATGTATCCTCCAGGTTCATTGTAATTCCTACAGGATCATCATGTAGGTTTTTAGTACATCCTATAGGTTCTCCTGAAATGGCCTATTTTGAGGCCGAATTGATGGAAAACCTCTAGAAAGTCAGAAAAATCCTCTAAAGGGTCTCCCACACCATCTAACCATCTCCTAACCCTTCCATCCAACCTCCAACATCCTTAATTCACCTGCCACATCACCAAGGGAAATTAGTTTGCATACTTGATTTTGCATGAAAAGACAAAAAGACAAAAACAAATTTATTTCAGTCCCTTTACTTGCACATTAGTGATGTTTGATGCTTCTACTTCTATTCTTAGATAGTAGCATTTGGTTCATTATAATTTATTATTATTGCAAAGCATAGTTTCTTGGCAGTTAATTAGGAAATGGTGTGATTTAGCATTAAATTTATGTCTCTTTCCTTGTACTTTCTTTCTTGCAATAGGTTAAGGTTCCATTTCGAACATTTCATTTTCTCCAATTAGTTTAGGATTTGACTTGAATACATGCACTCCATTACATCATGACAGAAAAGGAAGGACACATTGTATGCCGCACATATAGTGTCGACACCTCTTAAGTTTGTATGAACCTCGAGTTGATAATTAAAATCGGTAGCCTTAGGTGTTGCAACATCTTGTTGCAATATTGAGGCTCATTAGCCACCTTTGGTGACATTCAGTTTTTGGTGACAGAGGCTATGGTCCATCACCATTTCTCATATGAAATGGTGACGGTCGCTATCTGTCATTATAAATGATTATTGGTGATGGAATTTGTATGTCACTAAAACACCTATACTTTTCGCGACACCACCTTTGGTGATGTTCAATTTTTGGTGATGAATTCTCTTTTGATCGTCACCAATGAGCTTATGGTGATATATTTTGCCCCTCACTAATGTCCTTTTTTCTTGTAGTGTGAGATTTATAAGGGGGAAACATACTATGTATGGTCACGATTGGAATCACCAAAGAGTTTCATTAATCTTCAAAAGGATTCCCATTCACTAGTCCATTTACATTCAATAATCTACAACTCAATCCCTCATGAAAGATCAATTAGAACCAAAATGGAACTAGAGAATTTGGACCAATGCGGGTGCAGAATTTTGGAACCTCTATTAAGTGTTTCTCCCCCTATCTACACAGAAACAAGGAGGGCTTTCAATCAAAATTTACAAAATATCTCAGCCAAGGGCCAGCTATCCAGTTGACAAGCTACCTTGGCCTGCTATAGATTTACTTCCTAAAATGATTTCGAAGGATTTGATTCATTTCTTGGAAATAAAAAGAAATCACAGAATAATGAAAAGAAAAGGAAAACAAAAAGATGACGGAGGAAGTATCCCTCTATTGTTCTTGTGAAGTTCGCTAATAAAGTTATGTCTTTACCACCATGCATCCCTCTAGCTGCTCAGCTAGGTCCTATCACTTTCACCTTAACTATCTAGTTTCACCACTCTCAAGAGTTGCTAGTGATCGATTGTGCTTGTTTGTCACAGAGATGAAATAGTGTTTTTCTAGGAATTCCTTTACATTTATGACTGAGTTGAGCTCCACACTAAGGCATCAAGTCTTCCTAAGTCCCCGTACCTTCATTTACTCTTTGAAGATGTGCAACAAAGCAGTCGAATTCATTTCTAAGGCCATTGCTTTCCTGGGTTTCTTATTGCAGAGGCTTCTACAAGATTAGCCCATATCAATTTCCAACTGCTCCATGCCTTCCTTCAATACCTCATCTTCCGACCCATACACCTTCAAAGCCCTGTACCATACTATCAGAACAACGCCACATAGGGACTGTTACTATTAAAATCATTACAGAACAGTGAGTCCTAGTCTTCATTGACCCCCTTTGGTTTAGCCCATTTCTACATTTCTTCTCATATGATCGGAGGCTATGACAAGGTGCTTGGCCAAATATCGGAGCTCCTTGATCAGCAAATTGCAATTCAGGTTTTTATATTGGAGCCGCAACCTGTTTTCAATCTCCGAATGTGATAGTCTTTTAACGCTTGACCCTTGGTTGCTAGGCTCTTAATGTGATCATGGGCTAGCCCCCCTTATCAGATGCTTTATCACAGGTTCACAATCGACAATTCCTTTTTTTGATGCACAACACAATCGTTAATCATCGATCACCCTATATGCTTAGACCTAGTTCTTTTAGCTCTTTGTGTGACTGTGGGCCAAACCTTGTATTGGAGCCCCTTCATCGGAGGTTTCCAATTGGTGATTTTAATGTTATCAGCGTTCGCCAGTTTCATGACACTAAATTTGGCTGTATCCTTTGATACTTTTGATCACTGATATGTGGGATCATCCGTCCTGCTTAGATCTTGGTTCTTTTCTATTCCCCTGTCCATTGGCTAGCCCCCTTATTGGAGCCCTTTTATCACATGAACACAATTGGAGGTTTCACTAGGGAGTGATGTTTTTTTTTTTCAATCTTCGATTTTCGATTGGTGATGTCATCATTACCATGTGTCATTTCCTAAGTGGTGACACGTGTCACATGGATATGCCCCTATAGGACCCTTGAAAATTGACAAATCAACATGCCACATGTCCTTCGCAATACCACGTCATGATGTCATCAGCGACCCTATGTCTTTATTGACTCCAATAGTGTTTTGCCATGTGCCCCCCTAAAAAGAGAGAAAAGGCCCTCTGATACTTGGTTTTTTGCTTAAAACCTTTGTTAAATTGTTTTCAGCCCTCCCACCACTTTAACAACATCAGCATTCGCTAATCGTAACCTGGTTAGTATTGAAATTTTGACAATGCCAATCATCGATCACCGATATGGCCTAGACAGGATATCATATTTGCGATATCGGCAATCGCTCCATCGCCATTTTTCTCTAACCTCTACGATATCAGTGATAAACCCATTTCCATTTTACTCTGACCTTGTTGACTTCTACCTCTAGAAAACTCCAATTGCTATCTATGATGAGTCGAGACCTCTGATCTGTCGGGACCTTACCCTTTGTATTTTTTACTGTTTTTCTAGCTTTCAAAGGGTGGCTTCGATATGCTCTAACTTCTGATCCAAAAGTCCATTATTAGATTTCCACCTTCCATTGGAAAGCTTATTCTGAGCATGATCCAATTGAGAGGGTTTGATTTATCTTTGGTATATTTTATGGCTTGCAACATGGATTCAAAATTCACTGCTCGTTTTCACTTTGGACATCTGAAAACACATTTGGCAGTGAGTGACAACATTGGTTCCAACTAGGGACAGTGCCTTGCTAGCAAGGTATTAAGAACCTAATAGCTAGTAGCCTACACCATTGGGCATGGAGTTAAAAATATAATCAGCTTATATAACCAAAAAATATCCATTAAACTTTATTCACATAGAGTCCTTTCCTCATCAAACTGAAATGCAGAAAAATAAATTCTACCAATTGGAAATGAAATACTCAATTAGTGAACTTATTTATGTACAACTCCTACTTATGTATAGGGCATTATTCACCTAAGTGAGTTCAACCCTCCAATGGAGCGAGGCTAGCATTTGGGTGATAGAACTAATGCCTCCATGCTATTGAAATTTAAAAATCAAAAGAAGCATACACCATGAAAAATATTCAACTTAAAAACCTGATACATGCTCTAGGAACAAGCTTTGTTTCTGAATTAAGAATGCCATCATGTAGTTAGCTACAGGGTCATGGAACTGACAAGAAGGATTTGCAACTGTCGTTTTTTTATGCAAAGTCTGCTAACCAATATCTTCTTACGTAGGGAAGCCACAAATACTATTTAGCTCCTTAGCTTTAGATTTTTTGAAACAAAGTTGTTGCTGGAAGCCTGCTCCCCGCTTGTTGGTAAACCACTCCCTTTAAACATTTGTAGCCATCTCATCCTCCTCCGAATAATATGAATCATAAATTGGAGGAGGTTCTTTAACATCTTCCCTAGGTGAAGGATGTACATTACGGACTAGAGCCTCTTTGTGGACCTCCTCATGCATCTCCTCTTCTTCTGCAGCCTCCCATGACTAGGATTATTAGGGCTCTGGATCACTTGACTACCCATTAGATTCATATACATCAATAGAATGAGAAACATCAAACTCGACTGAATAAGATCTCTGAGGGTTTATTTTCATCTCGATGATGTTTCATTCTTGTCTTTCTTTATCACTAGGTGACGCTTCTTGATGCAATTAGATGTTTTCTTGGAGCGGAGATCCACAAACATCTTCAACATGATCATTGACCATAGGAATATTTTCAACATTAAAATGTGCACAACAATCTTCAAACAAAGAATTCGATGGATATAATATTTTGCAATAATGATTGAATGCTATGTGAAAGATCTTTAAGGAAGATATGCTACCATGAGGAATTGTCCTATACAAACTCTAGAATCCTCATCTAAAGAATAAATGAACAATTTCATTTGTACATATTCAAGAAAAATACGCTATTGTTGCATGTATTCATGAAAATCTTTAAGGTGTTGGTCAGACCTTCTATCTATGTCTCCACTAAATCTATGCAAATAGGCATTCCATTCTTGAACTGAAAGGACATGATTGGGATACCTAGCAATAGAAGAAAAATCCAGTGGGGTAAATTTCTTGGTTAGGAATTCAGGAATGGCGATTTTGAAAGCCTTCCTAGGTGAGTGATTTCAGTTTCAAAGGTAGTGAAATTTTTCAATTGCATAGCATCAAAGTGAGTATGAGGCTCTCAGAAAGCCAAAGCAATCAAATAGAGATATGGATAGTGGAGTCACCAATATTTTTAACATAGAATGAAGAAGTAGAGTTGCCATGGTGAGAGATCTTCAACCCACACTTCCCTTGCTCACCTAATAGAGGGAATGTAAAAATTTGTTGTACCGAGGGAAAAATATTCTAATCTATTCCCCAGCAACAATGCTAGAAATATGTTTTCACTTTTAATAGCACTCATATCACAAGTCCTTCGAGAGACATAGAAAGCTTCCTACAGATAACCTCTGGGTTGATTGTAGACCAGTGCCTAGGACATCTTAGATAGAGGAGTGCATGGAAGATTTTCAATGGGGGATTTCGATTGCACTCCAATTGTCACAAAGTTTTAAAATATAATAAAAGGGGGGCTTGGTTCAATAGGCCATCATGGAGGTAAACTCAAGCCAATACATTGATCCAAATGTTCAAGGGGTAAATCGGGCCAGCCTCAAATAGAAATGCCTTGTTCTGGTGTCCGACACAAAACAAAATGCAGCTTAATATTGGTGTTGTAGTAACATGAAGAGGAAGAACGAAAGAGGGGAATTCAATGCATAAGGCTATAAGAAAACAAAATCCTAAGCAACAATGTTCCAACATAAATATGGAAGAGGGAGGAGGTGGAATGGTAGAAATAGTGGAGCGCTAATGAAGGTTTCATGCCAAATAGATAATGGGTACCTTTATTGCCAAACAACATGATTAAATTTGTGCTCATACAGGTACTACAAGTTAATCAAATACTCACAAGTAAATTTGTCTTGTACACAAGTACTGTAGGTTACAGACTAATAGAAGTAACTCTATCTTAAACACAAGGATTGTTTGCTTATTTAGCATCATAGGTAAATCCATGAATCAAGGAGAAAATGATAGTTTCATTACACTATTTCAGAGAAGGAAAAACATATATGAAATGAGATTTATAGAGGGGAAAACATACTACATATGACCATGATTGGAATCACCAAATAGTTTCATTAATCCTCAAAAGGAGTCCCATTCACCATTCCATTTACATTCAACAATATATAGCTCAAGTCCCTCATGAACAAGTAATTAGAACCAAAATGGAACCATAGTATTTGGACCACTTTGGGTGCATAATTATGGAAACTCTATTAAGTGTTTCTCCCCCTATTTATACAAAAAAAAAGGAGGGCTTTGAATTAACATATACAAATATCTCAGCCAAGGGCCAACTGCATAATTGACTAGCTACCTCATCCTACAATAGCTTTGCTGCCCAAAATGATTTCCAAGGGTCTGATTCCTTTCTTGAAAATAAATAGAAATTACAGAATAATGAAAAGAAAAGGAGAAAGGAAAGATGATGGAGGAAGTATCCCTCTACTATTCCTGTGAAGGCTATTGATCAGGCCATGTCTCTACTGCCATGTGTCCCTCTAGCTGCTTAGCTGGCTCCTATCGCTTTCTCCTTAACTGTCGGGCTTCACCACCCTCAGGAGTTGGTAGCAATCGACACTGTTTTCTTGTCACAAAGCCACAACAGGGTTTGTTCAGGAAGTCCTTTACATTTATGATTGAGTGGAGATTCATGTTGAGGCATTAACTCTTCCTAAATACCCATACCTTCATTTACTCTTTGAAGATGTGCGATGAAGCAGTAGAATTCATTTCTGAGGCCATTGTTGTCTTGGGTTTCTTTTTGCAGAGGCTTCCATAGGATTAGCCCATATCGATTTCCATTTTCTCCATGCCTTCCTTCAATACCTTAGCTTTTGACTCATACGCCTTTGAATCCTTGTACCATACTATCAAAACATCAGTGCATTAGGAATTTTACTCTTAAAAGTGTTAGAGAACAATGAGTCTCGATCTCCTTTGGCCCCCTTTGCTTTGGCCCCTTTCTACATTTCTTCTCATATGACCAAAGGCTACAATCAGGTGCTTGGCAAAATACCAGAGCTCCTTGATCAATAGATCACAATCATGGTTTTCATATTGGAGTCGCAACTTGTTTTCAATCTACAATTGCGATAGTCCTTTAGCACTTGGCCCTTGGTTCCTCTACTCTTTATGTGATTGCAGGCTAGCCCCCCTTATTGGAGCCCCTTTATCAGAGGATTTCAATCAACAATTCCTTTTCTTGATTCAAAACACAACCATTTATCATTGATCATGGATCACCCTCCATGCGTAGCCCCTGGTTCTTATAGCTATTTATCTGAGTGTGGGTCAACCCCTGTATCAGAGGTTTCCAATCGGCGATGTTAATGTTATCAACATTTAGTGGTTTCATGACGCTATTTGGTTGCACCCCTTGATATTTATGATCACCGATATGCAGGATCATTTGTGTAGCTTAGCTTTTGGTTCTTCGCTCTTCCTGTGTCCATTGGCTAGCCCCCTTACCAGAGCCCTTTTCTCGCAGGATCACAATCAAAGGTTTCACTATGTAGTGATGTCTTGTTTCATTGATCATCGATTGCTAATTGGTGATGTCATCACTGCCACGTCACTTCTTAAGTGGTGACACGTGTCACCCGAATATGCCCCCATAGGAGCCCTAAAAATGCAAGACAACATGCCACATGTCCTCCACAATGCCACGCCATGATAATGTTAGTTTGATCTAAAAATGGGGCACTAAAGGCTTCTTTTCAAGCTTACAAGAACCTCTCCCACTCCAAAGCTTATATATTTCCAAGATCTTATGATTAACCAATTATGGAATTAAAAAGTGCTTGAAAATAGGTCTATGCTTGGGTTTGTTTTTAAACTATTTACATGTTTTTAAGTTGATTTTCTTAAATTGATATAAAAACATATAACAGCACAAAAGTGCAACAAATAAGCATCACACCTAACAGAAATATAATATGGAGTTCATCCAAACCTCTTGGGCTACATCTCCTTGAGCTCTAGTCAACTCAACTAGGCTCTCTTGGATTATGGCATAAATTATTTTACAAGCTCCACACTCAACTCCATTGGTTTACAACTGAACCTATGGGTTTAGAATACCATCTTACCCCTGGTTGTCCTCACTCTCCAGACAGATCTAGGCTTCTCTAGACTTGACTCCTTCAGTCAGTGCTTTGATCTTCTTGAGCTTCTGGCTTCTCTAACTCCCTCAGAATTTTGTATTGTCTTTGGAACTCCCTCTTCTACCTTGATCACACTCTGAACACCAACAATAGCTTGATCATTAGATCTCTTTGCTATTCTATAGCTTCCTTACAACTCCATGGCTCTTAGAAGTCTGTTGTCAGCTCTCTGGCTCTGGCTCTTACTCTTTGCTCTCACGAGCTTCTGGGTTCACCTAACCTCCAAGCAACCCTGTGTTAATTTTTCTCTCTATTAGAAATAATACTGAGAGGGGGGGTGAATCAGTATTATCAAACTCTTCCCAATTTATACAAAATATTTTCAGATCTGACAATTTAAACTTGCATATACCTTCCAAACTTATACTTAGATGTTTGTCATTAATTTGTATGTGAGAACCATAGAACAATGAGTAGGAACACAAAATAGACAGTCACACCAAGGAACACAAGATGTAAGGTGGAAACCCAATGTGGGTGAAAATCACCTACTGTAATATGTCTCTATCTTCTTTCAATAAGAAACTTCTTCTTACAATGATTTTGTACTGGTGCAGTCCTTTGCCAGTACGCAGGCTGCAACCTGCAGAGAGCTACAACCCTCTCTCATTTTCCAGCTTCTCCTAGAAGGGAGCTACAACCCCCTTAGCTCTTTTACTAGCTAAGATACTAGTACGTAGGTGCTGACCTACAGAAAGCTACTGCCTTCCTTTCTTCCAGGGACCACGTTTCATAAATTTTCAAACTGGATCCAAAACATCAAGTACATGTGCATCGCCCAATCTCCTTTAAACAATTAACTTCTCCGAGTGCAGTAACCAGAAAATATCACCAGTAACCAGCCACCAATTTAAACCTAGATCTCTACAGAAATAGGTAAAATACAGCTAAAATATATTTCAAGAAAAGGTCTACAACTTCACCGAAGGAAACCTGCGGATATCCGCACTTCTACCATGAAGAGACTGCACAGCTCCGCACCTGCTCTGTTGATTCAACTGCACACCTCCGTACATGTACCTTCTACTGCGCTGCGTTCCTTCGTACCTGTGCCTTCTGCTGCGCTGCATTCCTCTGCACCTACGCCTTCTTCTGCGCTGCATTCCTCCGCACCTGTGCCTTTTGTTGTGCTGCATTCCTCCGCACTTGCACTGTGGATCACATGCATACCTTTGTATAGAGACAAATTCTTAGTCCTCCAGTGTGCCACAGACTGTCAGATCCATAGATCTGAACATGCACCAAAGAGATCACGACCTATCAATAGATCCACCTTACAATTTACATATTTCTCTTTTATCTAGATCTAGCTTTTCAAACCGATCACCCAAAATTTCATATCTTAAGATATTCAATTTTCAAGTACCTAGCCAAATGATCCCCTTTCCTTTTTATAGAAAAGCCCTTACTCAAACCATGGATCAAAACCATAGAAAACCAATACAAGGGATCCAAAACCTGGGTTTAATATTTTAGATGCCAAAACCACGGACCAAAACCATAGGATCAAAAACGTCAGACTAAATACCATGGACCAAACATAAGACACACGTTTTTCTCTGCATGAAAGTCTGTGCATTTTAGGTTCGCACCTTTTGTGTGGGAGGTTTGCGAACCCTTTGAATGGTGTACCTGCGAACCCCTTATTTTCTTCCATTCTAAGTAGGCTGATCATCAATCTTTACTACTGGCCTATTGCACTATGATCTATCATCTGTATGAGAGGGTTGCCGTCAAGTACAACATATGTACTATAATGCCAACACTCTCTGTGTTATCTCTCGGCCTCTACGCACATTCTCAGTAACTTTCCACCTCTTTGTTAATTGCACTCCCTGTGCCCTTGTAACACATTGACTACAACCCTCCATCATGGAAAACCTGACTGTTTCACCACAAGAATCCGTTTACAATGGAAAGGAATCATTGGGGTGGGAAACTCCACTATTTTTCCTTCCTCTAGTCGAAATAGCCAAATAACGAAAATACACAGGAAAACTGGCGAAAACACATCATTGGAGTGTTTAATCAGATTTCAAACAATATGGAATCGCCCCTATAAACCTATCGGGACCATCAACCCATCACATTTGCACGTTGCATGGAAAAATGGTAAAAAACACCAAATACACAGGAAATACAAAGAAATCCAGCATTTCCAAATTTCAAATATTATGAAATCACGTCCATAATTCCCAATGGGTCCACCTTCTATTGGCATATTGCAATCGCTTAGGCAGGAGGTCAAAACCTCAATATACGGAAAATACAAAGAAAATCTGAATAAACCAGATTTCAAATTTTATGCATTCGCACTTATAATTCCCATCGGGTCCACCCTTTATCAGCATATCACAATGATTCAAGTTCAAAGGGATAGATTTTGGGCCGTAGACTTGCAATTACGATCAGGCTGACAAAGCGATTGCAATATGCGATGTGATCGGCGATAGATCGATTGACGATCAGTGATCGAGCTCACAGCAATATAAAGGGCCAATGCACATTGTAACTTGTGTTTGTGATATACTGATAAAGGGCGGACCCGATGGGAATTATAAGCATGAATGCATAAATTTGAAATCTGGTTTATTCAGATTTTCTTTGTATTTCCCATATATTGAGGTTTTGACCTCCTGCCTAAGAAATTGCGATATGCTGATAGAAGGCAGACCCAATCGGAATTATGGATGCAATTTCATAATATTTGAAATCCAGAAATGAAGGATTTCTTTGTATTTCCTATGTATTTGGTGTTTTTGGCCATTTTGCCATGCGACGTGCCACACATCAGTCAATGCATGGAATTGGGCATAGCCCGCCCGAAATACCACTTACTACTTTCCTTTCGGAACTCAAAGGTTTTAGCCTATGTTCTATAAATTCTTCTGGTCCGTTTGGCTGCTACTGCCCATGTGCTTTATCCGAATTTCAATTCAAACATTCTTCACAAAGCTTTCGCTCTTAACAAGGTTTTTTAGTGCATAGGGCTAATATTAACCCTTTAGGCCACATTTAATAAGAAATGCCTCCTTTTCTAAGGTTAAGGGGAAATCTTCCTTCTGTGATAAATTCTTCGTTCGGAGTCCATTTTGGCCCATTCAAAGTGCGTTGGATTTAGAATGAAACAATATCCAAGATGAGACTCTTTTCAAAATCATCCAATGACTTTCATTTTTTCTCTATGAGGAACACTTTAGACTCAGGAGTCTATTCTAGATCCATTATGGATCACAGTTTCCCTACATCTTTATCGCCTCCAATAGTGTTCTACAATGTGGCCCCCTAAAGAGAGAGAAAAGGTCCACTGATACTTGGTTTTTCAATGAAATCCTTTGTTAAATTGTTTTCAACCCTCTCAATTCTTTCACACCATCAATATTCGATGATCTCAACCTCGTTTAGATTGACATTTTGACAATGTCGATCATCGATTGCCAATATGGCCTGGACCTGATATGAGATTTGTGATATCGGCAATCTCTCCATTACCATTTTTCTCTGACCTTTGTGATTTCAGTGATCACCCCATCACCATTTTTCTCTGGCCTTGCTGACTTCTGCCTCCATAAAACTATGATTGCGATTTGCGATGAGTCAGGACCTCTGATCTGTCAATACCTTACCCTTGGTCTTTTTCTCTTTGTTTCTGGCTTTCAAAGGGCAACTTCAATCTGCTCTAACTTGTAATCCAAAAGTCCCTTTTTAGACTTCCACCTACCATTGGAAATCTTATTTTGAGAATTATCTAATGGAAAGGGTCATATTTAGCTTTGAGAGATTTTTTGGCTTGGAATATGGGTTCAAACTTCGCAACGCTTTTTCACTTTGGACAATTGAAAACACATTTGGCAGTGAGTGACAAAAGAGGGAAACCACCAAACATTAAATGCTTTTGCTAGATTGCATTTCCACTTATCTTGAATAGGATCATTCATAACCCTTGGGTTTGACGTGAAAGGTATGGATGAAATACAAAGAATTAAGCCTTACCCTATTTTAAGGAGAAATTAAGAATTCTTTTAAATCAGATGAAAAATGATGGATGGTTGAGAAATTAAGAATTCAAGTATTAGAAGACACATAATTATGAAACTTACTATTTTCTTGCAAAACGCTTGTAAGAAATATCAAGAAAGTCAGGATAATCTTCAAACTATCTTGATATGTCTTGTAAAAATGAAACAAACCATCATACTAATGCTAGAATTCCTTTTAGCTAATAATATTCATACAATTCTACACAATTTTCATAACAGATTAGGTTCACAACTTAAAATTCCAGGAAAAATGTATAAAATGTTATTTCGTTAGTATTAAACTTCAAAACATGAGGTGAAACAAAACATACATGATAAGAAAAATAGACAACCTAAGAGTTACTTCAAAATTATTCCCCAAATATTGCTTTAAGACCTCCTCGCAATTCACCAAAAATGTTCGCAAAGTTTCTCCTAGAACCAATATTTCTCCCCTCTTTACATTTTAAAATGAAGCATATATAGGAACTCAAGAGCTTGACCCCAATCTAAACTAGTAGTGGTATTTGGGAAACCACTCAAAAGTTGTTACAAAATTGCAGTTGTATTCTACCTAACATCTTCTAGAAGTTTTTTGAAGGATTTGTTGACTGTGGGGTGGGCCCCTCTGAATTTGGTTTTGGTAGTACTTATATCTCTTTCAGCTAGGCATCACCTCTCTCTCTCTCTTCGGCACTAACTAGGTTAGGCGTTATAGCGAATGAGCCATCGGCAGTGTTGATGGTGCCATTACCCCTACAGGATTTGCTAATGTTTTTGGTGATGATGTTAATATGGAGGTGAGTACCAATGCTAGGGTAGACTGGTGAAAGCTCGTTTGATGTGTGGATCTCCTTGCACTTGTGTCAGGCTCTGGTGAGGTTATTTGAGCTTCCATGGTAAAGCCTTGTTAGGCAGTCCATTTGTATAGGTACATCAAAGTGTTCCACTATTTTTTGTAAAGAATATCACAATACTAAGCTTCGATGATGGTTCCCTCTAAGTAGGTTATGTCATCGTAGTCACATTTTCCTTGTTCATTGAACATATTCCTAAAAATAAACAAGACCTCATAATTATCATTATATAACTTCATGAATTTATTTCCCGAAAGAGCATCATTCTCCCATTCAAGACCTACATGACCTTCTTTAATTGTAGCAAGGCATTTCATGAAGGCCCCTTTAGGAAAAAGGGTCCCCTCCTTATTGAAGAAAGCTGATAAAATTTTTCGATATAGTATCTCACAATTATTTTTGAGGCCTTCTACCTCATTGACCAAAGCCTTTGCTTCTTATCTAGCCATTGTCACCAATTCATTCTTCCTTATTATTTTGTTTGCTCTTGTCATCCAATCGAACCGATTGAGGTTCACCTTCGCTAATTCATTTTTTGGTACTAGATTTAGGAAGTCCACAATTACCTCTACTTTGGTAGGAAAGTCCCCAATGGTCTCTTCAATAACTTATATTTCCCCATTATCCCTCTTGGTGGCCTCGATTGTCTCTTGAATAGATTCTAGGTGCTTCCACTATTTTCCACTACTCTCATATCATGACCCCATACCATCTTCCCGAACATCTTGAATGATGACCTACTATGGTCATCTCTTCTCAAAAGTTGTAGTTTTGTCTCCAAAATTATTATGTGATCCCTCGCTCGGAGGAGTTCAGTATTACAAAATTGCAACTCTCGACTTTGGTTTAGGATCCAATATTATCATTCTCCCACCATTAGGATGTCTACCTATTTAGCCAAAAGGTGAATATATTTCTTCAACTCAAAAGAGGCCATAAGTGAGTCAAGGTCGCTAACATCCTGATTTCATTGTTAAAAATATTTTCCCTGTCCCTTTATGTCCGCATAACTCCCAATGGACGAACAAGCCAATAAATAGGATGATAGGTATAACATCCATGGTGAAAATTCCATGTAATGAAAGCTAATAAAAACAAAACAACACCACAAGAAAGGGAAACTTATTACAAGTTGAATGTTGGTAAATGATATCCTAGTGGGCATCACTAGATGTGTGTTTTTGGCTAAGGAAATTGGAAAAGGCAAAGGAAAAGGCATTAAAAAGAAAAAAGGCATTTTTAGCACATTTATTTATGAAAACAAAGGAAATTAGGAGAAAAGGAAGGCAAAAGGTAACAGGTTACATGTGATGAGGAAATTGAAGGAAAATAATAGAAAAATGAAGAAATTAGACACCTCATTAATAAAAAATCTTCTAAGGATTAGTTGGAAAGCTCTTGGCTCAAGCTCAGTCATTGTTAATCTTTTTTCAGTTCAAGTTTGGAGCTCTCTCATTATTCTCACTCTCTCTCACACTCTTGGTCACTACGAGTTTTCTTGGAGCACTCTAGCTTTGGAGAAAAGAAGGAAAAACATAGAAAGGAAAAGGAAGGACAACAAGGATCAAGGAAGGAAAAGAAAGATCAAGTAGCTTCACTAGGAAGACTTATAGGTAACCTTTTGCATGTGTGATTTCCTACCTGGTGCGGACATGCATGGCTTTGCATGTTGGTGTATAGTTCTCTTGTTGTCTGTGGCATGGTTTTGTCAGGTTATGACAGTGGTTTTTAGCCAAACATACCTTTTTCTGGATGATATGGTATTGGGATGTTTATTTTGGTTTTTCAGCTTTGGTTTGCTGGATGGATTTTGGAATCTAGGGCAGAGGTGGTCTCAAGGTTCATTCCCAAAGGCCTAGCAATCCCTTAACCGATTTTTGTGGGATACATGGTAAATCATAAGGGAGAAGTCTCAGTTTAGGGCCTAGTGATCCAGGTTTGGATTACGGTAAATCTTGAGAGACTGGTCTCGATTTAGGGCCTAGTGATCCGAGATTGGAATGCGATAAAGCCTAAGAGACAAGGAAACAAAAAATTTGTCAAGGATAGTGATGGATTCTTGATGGCATTCCATGTTTAGTTCAGTTGTGATCGGAGCACTAAGTTTTGGTGTGATCATGGTTTGATGAGCATGGAGATGGTTTCACCTCTATATTCCCTTGGTTGTTCTTGGATTGGCTGTTCTATGAGATCCCATATTCATGCTTGGAATATGGCACGGGGGTGACTAACTGAAAGGGATATTTGGTTCAGCCATGTTTATGGTCTAGTGGTACATGGAAGTCCCAAACCTAGTCAGATTTTCCTATGATTAATAAAAGTTAAGTTGTCTTAGATTTTCAATTATTTATATGTGGATTTAATGGCTGTCATATTTCTAATATTTATTTGGTTTTACACTGGTTATAAACATGGTTATATGACTAGTTCATGTCATGGTTATTTCATGTATTTACTTGTAATTGTTAAATGGATGGATGCAAGACGTAATTGATGTTATAATAGTTCAATGGAAAAGGTGGTGATCCTTCTGGTTGTGTTTCATAAGTTCTTTCAGTCATCTATGCTTTTTCTTGTATCCTAGACCTGTAGGTTGCATTGATGCCAAGTGTTTGATAGAATTTCATTCCTAGTTGGGGATGCTCAAGCCTAGTCCTAAGGTTTATTTTTTATTTGTTTATATTGTCATCATGTCTTTGATGGATTGTCGAGCTTGTAACAAGTTTTGTGCAGAGGTTGAGATTTTGAGCTATAAAAATGGCTCAAACCTTGGAGACACTAGCATAGGTCTGCTGAAAAGTGTCCACAGACACTAGTACATAGGCCTGTGAGAGTAACTTTGGTTTCTAGACATTGTCATACCTATAGCGTGAGAGAACAGGGGTTAAAATGATTAAAACATCATTGGGACTCAGGGACAGGATGTCTAAGTGGCTGACATGTCTCCTGAGGGTGTTTTTGCTAATGTGGGGTTTCTTTGATACGTTCCATCGATTATGTTTTCTTAAGGTCACCAAGGAGGTTGAATCCCTTGTGGTGATCTCTCTCATCACATGTTTACCCTAGTTGGTGGGTTACTTGGGTGGACATGGGAGGCGGGTGTGTTACAAATTGGTATCAAAGTGTGGTTGCGCTCTCCTTGGGTGATTTTTTTGGTCATGCATGCATTTCAATTGCATGTGTATCTCTTACACTTTCATTCCATGTGCTTGTTGCATCACATTATGTTGATCATGATTGTAGTAAGGTTGTCATGAAGAACGTAATGTTCATTTTGTGGGATGCATCGTCAGACTTATATTACTGGTTATATGGTTATATGCATCTTGATTACATCCTTGTATGTTAGGTTGCCTTATTGTATATTTGATTACATGTATCAATCTTGTATGTTGGTTACAAGAATTGATCACTTATGCTCGACTACATATGTTCATGCACAAGTGTAGTTGATTAGGCATTGCTTATGCATGTTGATGGTTGCATATGGAAATGTGTACAATAGAGTAGTGGTTGTTGTCATGGATGAGGTCATGGTTTATGAAGTTGATATGGTCATGCATCAATGACTGGACTCTAACTAGAAGGATGTGTATATGGTTTTTCACTCATGTGATATATGTTTATATGCAGTCACTATGCATATATGGTCTTGGTCATAGTTATGCATGAATAGTAGGTCAAATATGCCTTGTGAAGTCAGGTATGCAAGTTGGGTCATCATGGTGCTATTGGTTGTTATGATGCTAATGTGTTGGCTAAGACAGTTTAGAAGATGTAGATCCTTAAAGTGAATTTGTAGCATTGGACCTCGAGAGAAGAACATGTTGTCATACGTGTTTTGTATGTTTTGCATTTAGGTATGTATGTTAAGGATTGCTATATGCATTAGTTTTATATACATTAAGCTTATGTACATGTATTTTGATGTTATGGTTTCATACATGATAGATTCTAGTTGATTGGTGTAGTTATATGCACATGTGTCAGATAGTCATGCATGATAGTAACATGTGGTTGTATGCATTTCTTTGGTTGTTTATGTTAGATAACTTGATCATTAGGTTATACGTTGTTGATGAGAATGATATATAGCTTATTGTTGTTATATGCTAGTAACTTGATTATTATGGTTATTACATTAAGATCTTGATTTTATATGTATGAAGTTAAATTGGATTGGCCTATGCAAATGGTTAGGGTTACGACATTTAGGTATGAGTAAAGTTATCATGTTGCATAGTGTGGTACTAATCTAGACTGATCATACATATGTGATTGCTATGCATAAATGATAATTTTTTATGAGTTAGGATGTGAACATGTTAGTTGGTGATTGTTATGGATAGCATGATCTTACTTGCATTTGAGTTGATATCATGCTAATTCTAATTGATTGTGTAGACAAGATAGCCTCCCTTGAGATATAGTAAGGTACGAGTTTTCTTATGTCGTATATGTGGTGCTTAACTATTTGATTAGGTCATCTATTTAATTTAGTTAACATGGTATGTTTGCAAGTTGGTTGCATGTTTACTGAATTGCATAATATGAATATGTGTTCAAATGATGATTGTACTAACAAATATGTGTTGAGACAGTTGATATGTACTTGAATGTAGTTGAAAGTTGTAGCATTATTTCTAATGACTATGATTTGACTATGTATTATGACATGGTTGTTTGTAAAAGTTGATTTCAAATTAATAGATATGATTGTCCTAATATTTCGAACATGTGGTTGATATGTGTGAGCAGTTGCAAGGTAACATGTTAGGTACTAGCATGACAAGGTAACACTTTATGTGTTTTAAAACTAATAGTTGGGTGATGTGATAGTACATAGTAAGCCTCGATTGCAACTAGGTAAAAAGGTAAAAGGAAGGAATTGGGAAAGAATTCCTTTGGCTATGTTTGGAAACCCTAATTCCAAATGAATGAGTGATTCACATACAAGAAGTCTTCTTGACCTTAGATTCATGAACATGTACTTGAACAATATGTTAGATAGTTTCTAGTTACATGTGGATCTATTAAGGAATTGGAGTTCCGTGAGAGATGGAATGGATGTGTTTAGTTGCAAGGTTGCATACTTGGCACAACAAGGTAATATAAATGGTGTATTGTTATGTTTAATTATGCACTAACAATTATGTGTTTATGGAAGTATGATGCAGGGAGCTGTGTGGCAAGAAAGGATTCCATGAAATCTTGAAGAAGGCTCAGGTTGAGATTTCCTTTGGAACCATGGGGATTGAGTCATGGTGGTTGTGGTTAGTCTTGTGCTTTTGGTATTTTGCGATTTTTATTCCTGATTTGTGATTTTGAGTGTGTGTGGTTCATAGTTATGCCACTTTATTGTGATGTCGAGTTGTTATTTGATTTTCATGGTTTTGCTTCTTGTTTGCTTCTTGGTATTCCCTTTTATGTTTTGAGTCTTTTGAATTTCCTTAGAAAGGAGGAAGTTAATGGAGCTATGGGAGAGTTGTGTGGTACCCAACAGATGATGTAAGACCCAGATGAAGCTTGGTGCATGAGTAAGCGCAGCAGAAGGTAAGACTATGACAATCAATTGGACTGGTTGGCCCATAGTAGTAAAAGGATGGTGGAAATACAAACATGTGAAAGCTAACTAGAAAAGGTAAAGCAAATGGATCTAAGGTGTCATATGCCTTAGCTATGTTTGGAATGACTATTCTTAATGTTGTGCATGTGTTGCATGAATAAAGGAAGTTCTCTTAAACCTTGACCTCCATATCTGATAATTATGTTACAATCATGATTATGATAATGTTTATATATGTATACATGTAGGTGTGTATGTCATGGATCATGCTTATTAAAGCTAACATTAAAGTGTGTGTGTGTATATATATATACATATATACATGTGTGTGTGTGTGTGTGTGTGTGTGTGTGCATATCGTTGTCTAATAGGATCCTGACTGTTTATGCTAATGTTTACATATATGCATGTATGTATGTATCCATGTATCTATGTCATTGTCCGACAGATCATCAAGAATTGTTCCTGTGGAGAAATTATTACTTACACGGGCGAATGGTAGGAAGAGGTTCCTAACTATGAGCAATCAATTGAGAAGAGTAGTCGTTACAAATATAAAAGTTCAATATCATATGGTTATGAATAGATATTATGTGATTATATTATGTTTATGTTATGGATAGGTTATACCGAAGGATACAATAGCGAAATGAAATTAGTGTGGTCTGCAACATGCTAGGACAGGCACGGATAAGACACTGGAAGCAAGGTTGCTTGGTAAAGACAATATGGTTATTGATGTGTGGTACTATTATTGTGCACATGTTGAATATGTGATATTATTTCCATGTAGTGTTGTGTACAGATGATGCTATGTACATGTTGGATATGTAGTGTTATGTACATGTGGTGTTGCATGCATGTTGTACATGTGGCTCAATGTACATATGGTGTTGTGTGCATGTTGTACAAGTGGTGTTGTGTTCATCTGGTGTTGTAAACATTTTGCACAAGTGGCATTGTTTGCAGTTTGTGTTGTGTACATGTCGTGCATGCGGCATGTGTACATATGGTGTCACGTACATGTCATGTGTGTGGTATTGTGTACATGTGGTATTGTTTACACATTGTACAATTATGCAGTGTACATGTGGCATTGTGTAAACATTATGCAAGTGGTTTCATGTACATGTGATGTTGTGCACACATTGTGCAAGTGGTTGTAGTGTATAGGTGGTACTGTGTACATGTGGTACATATGGTACTGGTGTAGATGTATGTATTGCATGGTGTTGTATGACATGTGTAGTTGTATGTGTGTGATGCACACTATGTGTATGTGCAGGTGGTTGAGGAGAAGGCACTGGGTGTTTTTCTAGTATTGAAACTGATCCAGAGTGCGTACAAAATAAAGACAAAGGTAGAATCTTAGGATTGATGAAAGGATAAGTATCAGCATTTTATTTTTGTTTATTATGTATATGATTTATGACTATGGTATGTGATGATTATATGTGATTTAAGATTCTGGTATATGATGGTTACATGTGATTTATGAAGTTGATCTATGATGGTTGTGTTTTGAGCTAATCTGATCTGATATGTTTATAGATGATGTTTTGATCAAATAGTTAGTATGACTTGTTGTGATAGGGAGTAAACAAAATTGCAAGTGTCCAATAAGGTATGATTTGAGGTTATTTCAATTTAATTGAATCTAATTGAAACTATGTGCTTGGAACAGGAATTCATGAACATGCCTGGTTAAGTGGTTGAAATCAACTACAAGAATCAGCAACAACAACAAAAGGAATTGAAACATTCAACAATATTCTGGTAAAGCACTTCATGAGCAGGGCCATTGTAGGACACTGGTATCCAATAGTGTCCAATGATTTCCATGAGCATGCTATGACTGGTATGATGGTTTGAGGCAGGTGTATGCCTTGGTTTGTATCTTCTCATGTGAGGAATCCTTGCCAAGGGATGGATCGCTCAGGATAGGAGATTCAAGGAACTTGGAAGTTGTGTGATTGCACGGAAGGGGGTGAATGGATTTCTCGAGGGTCTATGTAGCAGAGAATGGAAGGTTGTGGATATATTGGATTTGTTCATTAGCATTCTCAGATGGAATCAGATGCGCATTGGGAGTGCACCAGGGAATACTGAGTCAGTAATTGTTCACTGAGATGACAAGTGGCGTAGGATTATAGCACGAGACATTAGATGCATCTTTGATTGTGGTTGTGGATTTTGGACTTCCTAGGAAGGAGGTGAATCCTTTTATTACTTTGAGGGTAGATGTGTGAGCCTCTAGAATCCCTTGTTGATTGATATGGGCATTGTATCCTTTTATCTGTTGGTTTATAAAATTTTACATGTGTATATAAAGTTATTGTAAATATCATAATGATTTGTGTTATAAATCTACAATATGCAGTATGTTTCCATGTTCTCATGATGATTTTCTTTTGAGAAATTCTTTCATTTTAAATACTGTAATGAGCTAAGTTATAAAGCTCCATGGTAAGCATGTTGCTTTTCAGCAATCTTGCTGAGGTCATGGTGTGTTTTAACATTGAGGATGGTGTTCCCCAAGGGGGAGGGTTTTGTAATAGCCCTGGTGAATATTCCATGTAATGAAAGTTAATAAAGGAAAAATAATAGCATGGGAAAGGGACACTTATTCCAAGCTAAATGTTGGCCAAAGATATCCTAGTGGGCATCACTAGATGTGTGTTTTTGGATAAGGAAATTGGGAAAGGGAAAGGGATTAAAAGGAAAAAAGAAATTTTTGGCACATTTATTTATGAAAATAAATGAAATTAGGAGAAAAGGAAGGTAAAAGGTCACAATTTTCCTGTGAGGAGGAAATTGAAGAAAAATAATGGAAAAAGAAGAAATTAGAGGCCTCATTAATAAAAATGTTTTTGAGGATCAGTTGGAAAGCTCTTGGCTCAAGCTTGGTCAGTGTTAATCTTTTTTCACTTCAAGTTTGGATCTCTGTCATTATTCTCTCTCTTTCACCCACTCTTGGCCACTTAGAGTTTTTTTGTAGCACTCTAGATTTGGATCAAGGAAGGAAAAGCAAGAAAAGGGAAAGGAAGGAAAGCAAGGTGTTGTAGTGGCTACAACCACCCTCCAGAATTTTGGCCTACAGCCAATTTTAGAGCCTCCATTGAGAGTTTCACTTGATGGTTGCATACACTTGGGTTCACTCCATGAGCCCATGTGAGTCTTTGCACCCACCTTGCTTGTTCATTCCACCCAAGCTTTTACATGTTGATGTCAATGTCATTCTTGTGACCATGTTCTGGTCATGCTCAAGGTCTTTGCTTCATGTGTACATGTTATGTTTGTTATGAAAACATCTGTCATACTCACACACAAAGTCACTTTCATTGTCATGCTAGCGCTATCATGGTCGATCAATGATCAATAACAAGTGTCGTGCTTTTCACTTGTACTGTTGGTCAGTCATGTTGAACATGTATTTCTAGATGGTTTGAGTCATCTCGTCATCAAGTCATGTAAGTGTATGTTTGCATGATCACATATGCATCTTCCACTCATTAACACACTTAGTCATTTTGCTGAAGTTTTGATGACTAGAATCCCCTATGACAGTTGAACCATCACCACACCATTGACTCGATTGACTGTCACCCAGAACAATGCAGAAGCACCAAGCAAGTCTTTTCAAGATGCATTGACTACAAGCAATTCAATCAAACTTTATGTTGGCCACCCAGAGAGTCGGGCCCGGTAGCCACCCTAGGGCTGACTCCCCTAAGAAATTGTCTAGAGGCTACTAACCTTGCCCACCTTGCTGACTGAAGAAATTACGTAGATAGACTAGATAGACACCTAATGCCCATCCCTGTCTCCCTTAGAAAATTGCATTGTTTTCCTAGTCAGTCCTTTCGACATTCAACCAGTTGCTCATCTAGAAAATTGTGCAATTTTTATCAGAAGGCCCTTTGCTTCTCAACAGTTCACTCATCTTAGAAATTGTATAGATATGATCAGCAGGCCAGCCTCCTAGCATCAGTGCAATTCTTCTCACTAGCAGCTACTTCCTGCTCCCCTTGGGAATTGCGTAGTTTTTGCTGCCAGTGACCCAACAACCAGTAGCCAATTCCCTCCAAGAATTGCTCAGTTTTGGCTGGCAGGCTCCTGGCCAATTCCTCCAAAAAATTCAGCAAATCCTATCTACCAATCCTCCCTACAGCCTGGCCTCTTCCTCCAATAAATTGAGCAATTTTTACTGACAAGCCCCTATTTCCGCCTCATGCCAGAAAAAGCACATAATTTTTCTACCTTTCCTTACCACAGCCCAAAGTGTCCCCCCAAAAATTTGTACAGTTTTTCCTTCCAGCCGAGCCATACCTCGTGGAGAGTCACTGTCGACTTGGATTTCCCATCTTCATCACTCAGTGACTCTTATGCAGTTTTCATCAACACTTCCCCGAGCCATCATCCCACCTCGCAACCTTGTTACCTCTCCCAGTCCCCTACATCCAAAATGATCATGTGTCATGGTATACTAGGAGGTTTTTGGATTTGATGTCATCTCATCTTGAGTGACTTTAGGTATAGGTACACCAACAAACATGACGTGGTCATGAATGGGATGAACGAAGGGAGCACATGCAAAATGACAGGTTCACCAATGGACAAATAAACAATGCATGTGAGGAGATGTGCTCGTGAATGGATGGTCATGCAAAGATGTGTTCACTGAAGGACGGACGAGAAAACATGAAACATGTGCTCATGGATGAACAAATGAACAAACATGCACCTTTCGCGAGCAGATAAGATTGTCAAGCCTTCCAACATACAAGGAAGGAGAAATGTGCCAAAGCAACATCAAGCAAACCAAAAACCATCAAAGACTCTGTGTACTTTCCTGTAGAAATTCTGCAAATTCTCTACAAATCTCACTCTAAGTTCTATGTAGAAAATTTGATTGTAGGTTAACCCGATAATGCAATATAACCAAAGCAGAATATTATAACCTACTTCTACTATCAATTTTCTTTGCAAAAGCTTAAAGCTTGAGCTGAACACATATAACCAAAAGAAGAAGAATCAATTCCCAATAAACATGAAAATACTTTGGGGAAAGCCTCAGCTAAAAACCCCAGTATCTGTATTATCATACAAGGTGGAAATACATAAGAATTATACAAAGCCTTAGCTCTCACAGCTAGCCATTTCTCAGTACAATCCTTACAGATTCTCATAGGAAATCTTGGCCTCTCACAAGCCTTCCTTTTTTCCCTCCAACCTCCTATTTCCTTGCACTATTCCTCTAGGATGATTCTCCTTCAACCAAGTAGAAAACTCATCTACCCAGTGGATGATCCCCTGATCTCACACACTGTTTGAACGTTACAATCCTCAAGGAAATTTTCCTTCTGCATGCATGAGTTTTATTTATAAGAAAACACATGCAACTAATAGTACATTATCCTTATCTTTAGTCTCAACTGGGTCTCTCTTAGAATAGACATGCATGAGTTTCTGATGAGGGAATCTTTAGTTAACTGGAGTACACTAGTTGAGTACGTGCATGCATCAACTCACTGTTAACTCTCTATTAGTTCCTCAAGCAATTTGGAGCTAATTTAACTAGACTTAACTCAATAAACTGAGTTAACTAATTACAACTCAAATATAACTCAATCTTATCTCCTTAATTTAAGGCTTATGTCATTAATTTAAGGGATAACTCTTGCCTGACTTCAGAAAGACTTCTAACTTGAATTTCTCCAACTAATTAAGTCAAAATAACTTAATTAATTATTTCCAAGTAGCTATTAAGACTAAATTCGATTTTAATTCACAATTTAATTCAAGGACAAATTAAATTGGAATTTCTGGATTCTATTTTTATCATTTCTTGTTGTTATTTTCAACACTCCCTCTCAACAAGAAAGGAATTCAACTTGATCTCAATCATGAACCTTTGGAATGTTATGCATGCAACACTTCTCTCTAGTGTTGTTGCTCTAGCAACTCCAGAAACAAAAAAAAAAAAACATCCAACTTGAATCAGTGTGATGCATCTGTCATCAAAGTCTCTCAATGTTATTGCCTCTGTCAACTAAAAACTTTGCGCTTCTCCTTACTCTGCCTTTCTACACTGTTGTCAATCCTTCTCTGCCCTCTTCAGTATTTGACTGCTCTAGCCTCTGTCACTTTGATCTCTAACTACATCAATCCCATTGATTCCTCTTGCTACTATGTACTTTGGGCTCCTGTAGCAAGGTACGATCCATGAGATAAAACCTCTCAATGGACCCTGCCCAATTTCAGCCTTCTTGGGACTATCACTTCATATCGCCCCACCTCACACCTAAAGGTATGATTGCATGTGATCCCTCTGCCCAGTTGGATCGAAATTCCCTCCCTAATAGAGGTATCTGCATGAGTGGATCTCTTCACTCAGTCTCCTCTCTGCTTCTACAACTGTGGCTACTCCACAATTGTTTGAGACTTCTTCTGGGGTTGCATGTTGAGAGGTAATTTACTCTCCCTCTCAACTACCATGTCTATAACATTTTCCTTGCTCCTTAAGGCTTTGCATGCATCTCAAACCTCAAGATCATACAGATTCTTAACTCATGAACTGATTTGTTTCACCTATCTCGTGGTGATGTGCATAAGGAAAACCTTTCCCCTACTAAAGAAAACATCTTAGCCTTTGTCCTCCAACATCACGGTCGATACCAAGTTCTTCTTTAGTCCAGGCACATAATTCACACCTGTCAAGGTGATAGGAGTTCCATTCTCCCTCTGAAAAGCAACTGTTTCCACTCCTGAAACACTATACCTTCCATCATCACCCATATCTATGCGCATCTTGAGGTCTTTCTCCTCCAAGGTACTGAATAAACTTTTATCACCTATCATGTGGAATGAGGCTTCACTATCAAGATACTAGAAACCAACCATCATCAATGACACCATGCATGCAATGAGGGTAAATTTCATTTCGAAGTAAGAGGCTAATGCCTCACCTTCCAATCCTTCTGAGGATCCCTTCTTGGACTTTCAACCTTCTTCCCTCCATGAGAAGAATTCGATTTGGAATGGGAAACCTTCCCCTTCCCTTTCCTTGCCTTACTTCCTAAGGCCAAATTTTCTTCATCATCATCCTTGGATAAAGAACCATCTCATGTGCTCCTCCTTATCTCCTCCTGCATGAGATCCGACCACAGTCGTTCCCAATCCGGTAGTTTCTCCCTTCCATTCATAGAGTTCTGGTAGCTATTCTAGCTCTTTGGAAGGCCAAGGAGAGCGAGGCTCACCATATCATCATCAGTAGTAGTTATTCCCACACTGTTAAGCTCATCTCTGTGGGTGGTGAGCTTGTTCAAATATGTGGAAATAGTATTTCCCTTCTCCATATTGATTCTTCAAAGCTTATCCTTGAGCGTCAATATCCTCTAGTCACTATTGTCTGGTAGAGGTACTTCAACATCTTCCACATTGAAAGTGGAGTATCCTTCCCATGGAGACTCAAGATAATATGGTCTCAAACTCCCTCAAGGGTGATCCATCTTGCCTTCGCCACATACTACTTCCACTCAACCAACTCTTGTGCATCAGTTGAAGCTTGCTTTTGGATTTATTGATCAATGAATTCCTTCAAGCCATTGTCTTCTAATACAGCCTCCATGCGATCTTTCCATGATATGTAATTTGAGCTACCTTCCAAGGCATACTCAAGTCTCAAGCTATAGAATGCCATTGGCCAACCTTGAATTATGTTAAGAATTTGATTTGCACCTGCAACCCCAAACTTCAAACTTTGAATTCTCTTCTCTGTATATTGTTCACAGCTCCAATAAACTTGGCTCTGATACCATGTAAAAATTCTACAAATTCTCTACAAATCTCGCTCTAAGACCTATGTATAAAATCTGACTATAGCTTAACCTGATAATGCAATATAACCAAAGTAGAATATTATAACCTACTTCTACTATCAATTTTCTTTGCAGAAGCTTAAGGATCGAGCTGAACACATATAACTAGAAGAAGAAGAATCAATGCACAATACACATGAAAATACTTTGGGGAAAGCCTCAGCTAAAAACTCCACTATCTGTATTATCATACAAAGTGGAAATACATCGAAATTATACAAAGCCTTATCTCTCACAGCTAGCCAGCTTTCAGTACAATCGTCACAGATGCTCATAGGTAATCTTGGATTCTCACAAGCCTTCCTCTCTGCCCTCCAAGCTCCTATTTCCTTACATTGTTCCTCTAGGATGATTCTCCTTCAACAAAGTGGAAAACTCATCTACCCAGTGGATGATCACTTGATCTCACACACTGTCTGAACTGCACAATCCTCAAGGAATTTTTCCTTCTGCATGCAAGATTTTTCTTTATAGGAAAACACATGCAACTAATAGTACATTGTCCTTGTATTTAATCTCAATTGGTTCTTTCTCAGAATAGACATGCATGAGTTTCTGATGAGGGAATCTTCAGTTAACTAGAGTACACTAGTTGAGTGCATGCATGCATCAACTGACTGTTAACTCTCTATTAGTTCCTCAAACAGTTTGGAACTAATTTAACTGGACTTAACTCAGTAAACTAAATTAACTAATTACAACTCAAATATAACTCAATCTTATTTACTTAATTTAAGGCTTATCTCCATAATTTAATGGATAACTCTTGCATGACTTTAGAAATACTTCTAACTTGAATTTCTTCGTTTAATTAAGTCAAAATAACTTAATTAATTATTTCCAAGTAGTTGTTAATACTAAATTCAAAATTAATTCACAATTTAATTCAAGGAAAAATTAAATTGGAATTTGTGGATTCTATTTTTATCATTTCTTGTTGCTATTTTCAGCATTTTCCATGCGGAGGTGAAGCTGTGACACACGATAAAGACATCCATCACCTAGCAGCCTTGCAACTCGACATGCACTCCAACAGTAGCATGAATGTACCAGCACTATTAGTCAAGTCATGTCATGAGTCATGTCATCCACATCTCTACTGTGGGCCATGTTGTCAATCAATGTAATGTAACATGGAAGTCCAAGAGACCCACTTGTTTGACAAAGAGTCATGTAAAGTCGAAAAGTTGTGGAAGTCAAATAGTCATGAGAGTACTCAAACAGCCACAAGGGTTAGTTTCACCCTTAGCTATAAATACCCCCTCATTTTTACATGTAAAGGAATTTTCACCTCGACTCCTCCCACATAGCCAAGAGAGTCTGTAATCTTTTCTTTGAGTAAGTAGTGGTTCCAACGCCCCATGCATAGGGTTAGTGATGTATGGTGTAACGATGCATCTTGGAACTTTCACTTAATTTAGAAGCCTACTAACAAGCCAACACCTTTTCACACATGTATTGTAAATGTTGTAAGACTAATCTTGAACACTTGTAATGCATGTTGCTTTAACCTGTGTTGAACACTTAACTTATTTCACTTGTTGTAATACATAATTTGTTAATGAAAATGTGTTGTATATGATGTTAATGTTGTCTTGCCCATGGTGGTTATCTCCATGGATATCAGACAGACCTTTCGCATAAAACTTGTTATAATAATGATTACACTCATGAGGACTCATCCGTTGAGTGTTGTAGGTGTTATCTTCCCTTGTACGCTGTGATTACCACATCCATGTCGACTGCTCCTCCGGAAGTTGTGTACATTCTGTTGTGTTGTGGGTTCCTAGCGGAGTTGGAGCTTCCTCCCAAACGACTTGGGACTCACTCTCACCCTCTCCCTTCACAATGAAAGAACCATTGACACAAGTAATACTAGTAATCACCAGGCATGCAAACCTCACTTCTCGAAGGCAAAGTAGACCACTCTCTTATGTTGACAAGCAAGAGTTGAGGAAAATCCTTAAGACAATGGCAATCAAACCATGATACTGGATTGAACTCCCACACCAAATGGTGTGAGGTCTAGTTGGGACTTCATACCAAGGTGATCCCCTGAATGTTGGGGAGTATAGCACCATCAACATTTCTGGCACTAGAAGGAGGGACGCCAGTTGTATATGGCTCAAAATCCTCTCACACTCATTCATTGAGCATCTGGTCAAGGAAGTAACTCGCATTCCCTCTCACCTACACGCGACCCCGCAGTTGGTTACTCCTCACCTCCCAGTATTGAACACAATATTCTGTATCAATACCTTCGCTCTGTCTGTCCCATCACTCACCGGTTTGTGAAATCAGTCGGATTTATCCCAGGAATACAGCATCTTCCATACACATCAAGAAAGCCAAAAGCCACTCCAACAGGAGTTGTTGTATCATCGGTGTAAGAAGTAGTTCTTGTCGCACTTGAAGGTATGGAAAAAGCTACTGAAGATGGATAGGAACCTTCGGTATTCTGACAAGGTGAATAAGGCACTCATGATCTTGGGATCAAACTCTAGTACAGGAGGTGGAGGGGAAGGCAATGAAGGAGGCAGAGGTAGAGACAAACCAATGGACTCAGAGTTGGAACCATCAGATTCTGAAAGAGAGGAAGAGGATGAAGAAGAAGAAGAAATGACTGACCCAAACCTTCAATGGATGACTCTGAGACCATTGGCTCTCCTGGTTGTTTCGCACAAGATGCTGAAGCGAGAGGAGAGAATGAAAATCAAGTTCAAACATGACAGCACGGTGAAGGAAGAAGACCACTTGGACAACTTCTACCTATAGTTGTAGACCCTTAAGGTATAGTATGACGACGTAACATGTAGATTGTTCCCATGTACCTTGGATGATCACACAGCTGCATGGTATCACAACCTTCCACCCAATTTTATACAGAACTGGGGTGCATTCAGATGTATGTTCCTTGAAAATTTTACAGATGATAAGACCCCAACGATGCTACTCAATGAATTGGGAAGCTTCAAAATGGAGGGAAAGGAGAAGGTGAAAGACTTCAATCAGATGTTTACATGCATATTGAATAAGTTTTCGGTGGACACTAAACCTCATGACTCTATCACTATTGATTAATACATGTATGCACTGCCAAACAACATTGCGCAGTTCATTAAGTGAGCTCTGAAACCAACACTCTTAGAAAACTATGAAGAGGCTATTGTTGTTGACAAATACCTGCACACAATTGGATTCATCAAGGATGATGAATCAACAAAGGACCCCAAAGATGCAAGCAGGAAGTCCCAAGAAATGGCGAGCAAGGGTAGAAACAAGGAAGCAACTCATATTGAGCCCCTCACTCACCTTGTCAAGAACTTGACTACAGAAGTGTTCAAGCTCAAAAAATGGAAAATAGACACATTTGAATATAGCCATCTGCCCACACAGAGATAGGAAAGCATCTCATCAAGCAACAACCGGTTCACTCCCAAAACTGTGCAAAAACCTATGTTTGAGGTCGAACAGTGTGTAGATCCTAAGTTATATTCTTTCCATGAACAACATCACCCTGCAAACTCTTATTTGGATTGGAAGCAAGTTATAAGCTCTTTCTATAGTGATACACTCGATGCAAAAAGAAATATGCAGGAGTAGCTGGAAGACACTAATGATGAAGAAGAGGTTCCACCTCATGATAAATCAATCTCTAGGCATGTGGTGAACCCATATCAGTGCTCGTGAATGATGTCAAAGATGAATACTGAGAATCAAACCCAAAAGAAAATTGATTTTTAAAATATTAGGAGTAAAGGGGCTCCCCCCACACTTGGGGAAATGCAAGAGAAGATGAGACTACTGATGATGAAGGTCGACCTACCAACACCCCAAGAAGAAAACATAAAACAAGTCTGGGAAGACAGCGGCAGACAAGGGTACATCCATGAGCAGTGAGTTTCCAAACACTCTGCTGGACAGCATGAACATTTGTTCTACCCTTTACACCTCGATAAGTATACCACCTTAGGACTACAACATTGTTGATTCCATGAAGAAAACTTGAGCAAACATCAGTTTTTTTGAGTTAGCTAAGATCGAGAGTCAACGAGATATCCTAATGCATGCATTGGGATAGACATTTTGACAAACAAACTTAACCTTTACTTGCAATACAACCAGGTCAGAATCACCAATAATATCCAAGAATTTTCTACCTAAATTCTTATCCCACAGCGCAGCCTCTACCAAAAAGGAAACAAGCACACCTCTTGGATCACTTCTTAATGTACCCAATACACTTCAGATGGAAGAAGAAAACTTAGTTTGCCCTCCATTTCTACTATATTTTGAAATTTTTAATTGCATGTTCACAACTGCTTGGTTGATTCTAGCGTGGCAACCAACATCATGCCACTCTCCATTGCAAAAAAGATCAATGCACAATGGAGCAATATATTCGTGTGAATCATCCAACTTGATCGAACATAGGTACCAGCCATTGATGAACTATGAGATGTGATCATCTAACTATCTCATGATGGTCAATTCCAACAATACATTAACATAGTGTTTGTGGACATACTGGAAGCATACAATCTACTACTCAGCAAAGACTTGTCCAGCAATCTAGATGGATATTTTGCTACAAACTGGTCTCACATGTGGCTTTTGTACAAGGGCAAGTGCAACCAAATCTAGGTGTTTTCCAAGAGGTACATGAAGCATAATGTCACTTCCCTTAATGGCGAGAATGAACCATCAGCCTTCACAAATCTCATGTCTGGCAACTCCCTCTATTATCACTTAGAACTAAAAATTTGATGCATATAATTGTCTGTCCTAGTCCGATGACAAAGGTCTGTGTTAAAGTTGATTTCATTTTATTTTTTCTCACTTACGATTTGGAGTTTTAAAAGTTTTTAACTCAAACCATACTCGACTCCTATTGGTTCTCCTCCACCCATCATTGTTCCATAGTCATGTCTTGTCTTATCCGAGTCACCGTGTCTTTTAGTGATTTCGCAGCGTAATCCCAATTGCCAGTTTTGCAGCGCAATCATGGTTAAGCAGTTTCGCAGCACGTCATGATTAGGCAGTTTCGTAGCGCATCATTAGAATTTAAAACTAACAGCACTGTGAAATCATGGATTCATGCATTTCGCAGCGAATCTTTCCTGAAATGTCAAGTCCATAGGTGAGTCATCAATTGTGTCCACTCATGTCAGTTTGTGTACCTCTTGTATCACGTTTGAACGCTCATTTGCCACTACCCCACCAATAGATCTGTTGATATGCACAGAAATATCATTCCCAAGAGATTTTACCATGCATAGACCTTAATGATGGTCGTAAGTGCTGCATGAGTGACAAGTCTGCCTGATTATGTATTGAAGTGTTTCAGTGAAAGAATTTGAATTTCAAGCGAGGCTGATTTCAAGCGAGCCTGATTACAAGCGAGGCTGAATTAAAAAAGAGTTGAATCACCATTTCGACCGGAGCTGTTAGACTTTGTGTGTGAAGATCTTGAAGGGAAAAATGGAGAGAAAAGAGCACAGATCCGGTAAATGCCAGAGGACTGAACCTGAAGGCCTGGACATAGCGTTGAGGGATGAAGGCGTGAAGAAAGCGTTCAAAGATGCCGGGTACTGGAACTTTTACAAAAAGCTACAAGGAGGACATGCGCAGGTAACTAAAGAATTTGCACTAAACTTCACTGGTTTAAATTCAAAGATAGCTATGCTAGAAGTACAGGTTTCTCCAGAAGAAATATCAACTGTGATAGAGATCCCAAGAGGACGGGAAGAATGGTTTAAAAATTTTAAGTTTGATATGAATCCTTGTAAGGAGTTTTTAAAGGAGGCATATGTAAACGAAGACTTAACAAAAGTAGTGCCCCGAACTTATGTCAAGGAACATTATGCTCTTCTTCTCACCTGCATACAGAAATATTTGACTTGTGAAGGAAGGTACAATAAGGTCTATTCTTACCATTTTAAACTGCTTTTGCATTTCTCTGGGAAAGTCTCCATAGACATTCCTTTTTATTTGTTTCGCAGTTTGAGTAAGATGTGTGATAAGGTGCAGCTGAGGAAAGAGGACTGTGAAACCTCTTTGTTTCATCATGGTTTGATTAAGTTGCTAGTTTTAGATGGCCTCCAAAAGATAGGCAGAGACTGGAATTCGTTTATTTTCATGGCTGGATTCCAAAGCAAGACTGGCTTTACTCCACAACCAGCCAGAGAATTCACCATAGCTGAGCTTCAAAAGGAAGTAAGAGCTAAAAAGCAAACCAAGTCACAGCTGAGAAAACCAGTGAAGCCACTAATCATTCAAGAACAACCTCAGCAATCAACAAAGGAAAAAACTCAGGATAAGAAGACTGTACCTGAAACAAGCAGATCTGAAGTAGTCTCAAGGGTAAGGACAAGAAGCCAAATAAATAAGGAAAAAGGTAAAGCCATAGCTGTTCAAGAGAGCCCAGTGTCTAAGGCAAGATTGAATGATTTATTATAGGTCATTGAATTCGAGCAGTCTGAACCAGTTCATATTGATTTGACACAGTCACCGCAAGAAGGTAATAAGAAGTCTAAGGCCTCAAAAAGGCTTAAATTCAATGAGCCAGGTGAAGAATTTATTTTTAAACCCAGAAGACCTATTACAAGGAAGCAAGTAAAGGAAGCGCTGCCAAGAACAGAGGAAACCGAGAAAGTTAGGCAAAAAGATACAAGCAGAACAGTCATCACATCTCAAGGAGATAATATAGCAGCCATAAAGAGCCAATTCGAAGCAGCTAAATATGAGATTTCCAAACTGAAGAAAGCTGCTAGAGAGCATGCAGTCGTGTATACAAATTATCATAAAGCTGTGTGGAAAGGAAGTGAAACCCTAGAAAACCAGTTGAATTCAGTAGTGAATGGCCATGCACAATTTCACACATGGACAGTACCAGCAATCAAAGAGGCCAAATACATTAGAAAGATAAATATGAACCTAAAAGCTGGGAATAAAGCTATGAAGAAGAAAATTGAAGACCTGAAGGCACAGTTAGGCCAGTTACCTGCTAAATGAATTTTCTTTTCCAGAAAGGTTTTGTTCCAAATTTTTGTCAAATTTGTTTAGTTTTATTGTTTTGAAGACATGTAAATCCCTGCTATACATATGAAAAATCAAAGGGAGTTTTTGGCAATCAAATGTTTGGGTGATAAAGATCTCGGGTCAAAAGCAAGTTGTTTCAAATAATTCAGCAGTTTCGTAGCACGCTACAAAACTGCTGTAGGTGATGATTTTAATGCAGACAGGCAGTTTTGTATTATGAACGGGAATTTTGAAAGAGAGACACCTAAAGGGTATGCAAGACATCATATGGAGCTACAATAGTCATTCAGATCAAGACAGGTGTACGTTTAAAAAGGTGGAATATTTTAACCCATGTTTACATTTCTGTTGTAAAGCCCCTTTATCATCGTTCAAAAGGTATTAAATGATTTACATACAAGGAACTTTTTCCTACACACATGTCCAACGATGCAGCCTACAACACATCAACAACGTGGCAGTGTTCCATATTTTGGGTTATTAAAGGCTAGAAGACATGTTGCTGTACATTCGAGCAATTTGAGGAAAACCGGAATCGAGAAGCAAGGGACATCTCCTAATACTACTGAGCAGTTAAAAGATTCAGCGTTCAAGGTCAATATGAAGTATTAAACATCCAGCTCATCCAAATCGAAAGAGGACTAGGTGTCAAAGAACAAGGAGAAGCCACTATGCATGCAAAATGGAGTTAGAGTCATAGTTAATTTAGAACTATTTAAAACTCCAATCAGCACTTTATTGTATTTAATAGTTAGTTAAATAGCTGATAGGTGTCATTAGAGGTAGTTATCGAGTTATCAAATTCCCCTCATGCTGGAGGAGGAAGATCGAATTAGTTAGAATAAGGATTCTATATATAACTGAAACAGCAATGTAATGTGGGGTTGGAAATTTTATAACAGAGTACTGTTTTGGCTTATGTAAAGACAGAGTTCAGTAATATAAGTTGGCTGCTTTTCTTCTCAGGATTCATGAAGGATTTCCATGTT
>APFE030430952.1:129197-139493 GCA_000404065.3 Pinus taeda
AGTTGTGTTCTGAACATCCAAATGCTAAATGCCCTGACTTCTATGTAAAGGCAGTATCATTGTTTACTGAAGTATGATTGACTCCATAGGCCCAATGGAAACTTATGTAATGTTTATCCAGACTTCATATTTGTCAATGTTATTTCACAAGAGTTAGCCATCTAATTATTAGTCAAAATCAATAACCCTTTGAGAGAGCCCTCTCAGGCTAAGGAGGCTAAGCCTTAGTCAAAAGATTGGTTTGAAACAGTTACTTGAAGTCTTCCTAGTTTGCAGCCTTCCAGGGCTTGATTTTGAGATAACACCCTCCTTGAAACAACATTAGGGTGTTATCCTGCATGGCAAGCTCCAACCCCACCAGACACATAGTTGGGACTCCTTCCTTGCCCAACTGATGGTAGTGAAACTCGTATAATACATTGTACCAATAATAGTAGTAGTAGCAGCAATAGTAGTAGTAGTAGTACTAGCACATCAAGTAGTTCGTGTACAGATGAGTTGTGGACCATATAGTTTGACGGATCAATGGCATAGGAAAGCTCAGGAGCTAGGTGTGTCTTAATCAACCCTTACAACGGGAAGCATCTAGTTTCAAGTCGCTTGGAGTTCAAGTACATGAAAAACATTACTAAGTATGAAGCACCCGTGTTAGGCTTGCAAAATCCATCAACCTCAATGTGGTCATACTCAAAGTGGTAGGTGATTCAAAGATAATGGTACGGCAGGTACGTAACACCATTCATTGTTTATCAATGCATCCCAAAAGTTACCAACAAGAGGTATGGCAACTAATCTCAAACTTCCAAGAATTTAACATCATTGTTGTACCACATACATGTAATGCAACTACCAATGCACTGGCAAATGAAGATTTGAGAATTTCACCAATTAGGGATAGACTTACAATTGGAATTTTGTACAAACCATCTATCCTAGACAAGATAACTAACTTCCACATGTTTAATTATGATAAACATATATTGTATTTCATGGCCAATGCTGACGTCTTCAAAGATGTAGTGATAGATGATGACGAGCACGAGCGCTCTCTACAAGCAGAAGCTAGTGACAAGAAAGGCCACCATATCACAAAAGGTATGGCAACATTGGAAAAGCTTTATGACTTGCAAGAACATTTTCAAGGGCCAAGGAAAAGCAAGACCCACAGTTCCACCATGAGGAACGAACTGATAAACCTTGGAATAGAACAAGATTTGAAGTTTGTTAATATTGGTACATGTTGTACATAGCAAGAGTGGCAAGCCGTTGTACACTTATTCAAACGGTACCGAGATTTGTTCATGTGGCCTTATGATGATCTTAAAACTTATGACATGTGGATCATCCAACATATCATCCCAATCAAAGAAGGGGTCAAGCCATATCAAGGGAAGTTGAGGAAAGTACATCCATCACTTGAACCCCTCATACAAAAAGAGATTACTAAGCTGTTGGATGCACGGATCATATACAAAATTCATCATTCCACATGGGTTTCAAACCTTGTTCCTGTACGTAAGAAGTCTGGGGAAATCTTCTTATTTGTTGATTTCCAAAATGTAAACCATGCCTTGGACAAAGAAAACTATCCCATATCATCTACGGACCACATTTTGCAAACAGTATCTGGCGCACATATGTTTTCTCTTCTTGACGGTTTCTCAGGATACATTCAAGTTCTGGTAGAAGAACTTGACAAACTCAAAACTACTTTCTGTTCCAAGTGGGGTATTTTCACTTACAAACAAATGTTGTTTGGGCTTGTAAATGAAGGCACAACATTTCAATGTGCCATGGACATCACTTTTCATGGACCCATTAGACAGAGCATGGTGGTATACCTCAATGATGTGATTGTGTTCTCAAGAAGATGAGAAGACCACATACGCCATCTGAAGAAAATCTTTGAGTGATGTCGGAGATAAGGGATTTCCTTGAATCCCAAAAGGAGCATATTTACAGTGTCAAAGGGGAACCTCCTCAAATACATCGTTTCCAAAATTAGGATCAGGGGGGATCCGGACTAGGTCTAAACACATATCCCTTACCCAGCCAACAAGAAACCCATGTAGTCCTTCTTGCTCAAGATAAACTTCCTCAGGAAGTTCATCTCAGATTATGTGCAGATAGTTAAGCCCATGTAGGACATGATCAAGAAAGATGTAGTCTATAGCTAGGGTAAGAGGGAAAAGTATGCATTTGCCTATATCAAGCAGGCCATTGCAGAAGCACCTGTACTCTACAGCCCAGACTTCAAGAAATATTTCCTTCTATACACATTCACTTTCGATGATTCACTAGCTACAGTACTCAGTCAGAAGGACAAAATAAACGATGAATGTCCCATCTCCTTCATGAGCACAAGCATGCAGGGACCAGATCTCAACTACCCTGCCATTGATAAGAAAGTGTGTGCAATATATAAGGCATGAAACACTTTAGGCCCTAATTGCTTAAAAACCACTACATAATCTTCGTCCCTCACCAAGAAGTCTACACATTGCTTGTTCAACAAGAACTAGGTGAACAATGTGCAAACTGGATGACAGGCTTGCAAAATTATAATCTTGAAATCAAGCCAATTCACACGATCAAAGGACATGGGTTCTGCAGACTTATAGTTGAAGTAGTACATGCTTTGGAGAGCAAAGAAGAGCTCATCGTATGGAAGTAGGAAATTGAGATGTATGATATAAGGCAAGCAACACCCACTAGAGACGAAACCTCTTGGTACATAGATGTTCACCAGTACCTTGAGCACAACACCATACCCCCTCACGTTTCCATCAGACAGAAGAGGGAATTGTACCTGAAATCCTGAGCATACCATTCGGTGCATGGAGTGCTTTATAGAAAGCACAGTAATGGAGTTTTTCTTAGGTTCCTCAAGGCACATGAATCAGAGAAGGTACTTCAAGATCTGCATGACGGACAAGCCGAGAACACTTTGCGGGAAACATTACTACACACAAAGTTATGTGAGCCAATTTTTACTAGACCACATTATTCAATGATGCACATTCTTATGCCCGCAAGTGCCTGGTCTATTAGTGATGTGTCGACAGAACATGAAGATCAGCAGCTCCACTGCACCTTGTTGTAGTGATCGAACCATTCCAACATTGAGGCCTGGACGTCATTGGGGAAATATTCCCACATTCGTAAAAATAACACCACTACATTCTAACAACAACTGACTACTTAACGTGGTGGATAGAAGCAGTTTTGCTCAAACAAGAGAATGGCTAGGAGGTCATCAGCTTCCTCCAACAGAACATCATCTCATGCTTCGGCATTCCAGTATCACTTGTTTTTTATAATGCAATGTACTTCTTTTCTTTGAAGCTTTATGATTTTTCATTACATAGTTGTATTGTGCTAAAGCATTCATCTAACTATTACCTGCAAGGAAATGGTCTCGTAGAATCCACAAATAAAACCTCATTCGCATAATCAAGAAGACCGTTTTATATGAATAGTGTAACTAGCATACCACTCTGATGAATGCATTGTGGGATAACCATGTAGCAGTCAATCCCTCTCTCAATACCTCTCTGTACTTCCTGTTTTATGGTAAAGAAGTTTTCCTTCCACCAAATATCTTTTCCTACACTTCAACTTTCCCAAGAATCCCAAGGCAAGCATTACCAGCTAGTATAGCGTAGGATGGATGCTCTCCATAAGCTTCAGGAAGAAAGGATGAAAGCAAAAGAAAAATTCACACTCCACCAGAACCGTATCAAGAGATGGTTTGATAAGAAGTCTATAGGGAAAGATGACTTTGGTGTTGGTGACTTAGTTCTAAAATGGGATAAGCCCCATGAAGACAAAGGAAAACATACGAAGTTAATGTCCCTATGGATTGGTCCATATACACGAGAAGATTGGCCCACACACGTATTGTCTGCAATCACTTGATGGGAGGATTGACAGCCTTCTTGTCAATGGCCAAGATCTCAAGCATTACTTTCAATAGGTCTTGTTTGTTATCTTTCTTCTTTGCCTTGTTTGTTTTTCTTGTTATCTTTGTTTTCACTTTTCTTGCTCCGCTTACTATTTTTGTTTAAATTTGTTTTGTTTGCTTGGTATATTATGATTTTTGTTTCTGGAAATAAGTGATACCAACTACTACATTCTGACTTCTGAATAGAGTATGTCGCTGAAATTTGAAGAGACTTGTTGAACTGCAACATTTGGAAAGTCTTGTGTTTGTCTTATCTGCGTTTGGTTATAACCTTCAGCCAATGAAGTATTCAAGGAAAATATGAACCATCTGCGAGAGAATTTTTGGTCCAACCATGAACTTGTGTCCACAATGGGAATCCCCATGCCTGTACTCAACATTTTGTTTTGTGTGTTCAAGCTCATCCAACGAGTAGAAACGGAGGAGTGGAAAATCTAAACAAAAAAACCTATGTCATAGGTCTTAAATGCTTCTATGAAGGGACGACCTCTTCTTCTCCCAATAAGTCAGGATCCCTCTTCTGCCCCAAAAATAAATAAGTGCCTATGCACAGTCCTTTTGAAAAATACAAAGGTGAAATAAGAGAAAGGATTTCTGCATAGAGAGGTGAAGCATGCAGCTCCACTGGGGTATTGACTAGGATCATTGGAAGTTGAGCAACACTAGAGATGAAAACTTATACACTAAAAATCTTCAACTCACAATCTAAACTACCCTTCTTAGATTCAAAACACAGAGATCAAGCTGAACTTTTGATTATGTTTGACTGAGTTGGCAAAAGGTGAGCCATGTATATCCATGGGGTAAGTAGGGAAGTCGAGCTAACCTGCATAGTGATTCATACTCCCTGAAATACAAAGGCCCTGTGCTATCAATGAACCAAATTAGAGAAGCTGGAGTTCTATTAGTGTGTTGCCAAGTGTTGTAGTGGCTACAACCACCCTCCAAAATTTTGGATTGCACCCAATTTCATAGCCTCCCTTGAGAGTTTCACTTGACAGTTGCATACACTTGAGTTCACTCCATTAGCTCGTGTGAGTCTTCGCACCCACCTTGCTTGTTTATTCCACCCAAGATTTTGCATGTTGATGTCAATGTCATGTGTGTGACCATGTTCTGGTCATGCCCAAGGTCTTCATTTCATGTGTACATGTTATGTTCACTATGAAAACATCTATCGCACTCACAAATAGGGTCACTTTCACTGTCACGCGAGTGTCATCACAGTCAATCAACAATCAATCACAAGTGTCATGCTTGTCACTTGTACTGTCATTCAGTCATGTTGAACATGTGTGTCTGAATGGTTTTATTCATCTCATCGTCAAGTCATGTAAGTGTGTCTTTGTAGGATAATATATGCATCTTTTTATTGTTCACACACTTAGCCATTTTGTTGAAGTTTTGAGGACCTTACTCCTGTATGACAGTCGAACCATAACCCTATCATCAACTCAATTGATTCTCACCTAGAACAGCACAGAAGCATTGAGCAAGTATTTTCAAGTCGCACTTCCCATAAGAAAATCAATCAACCTTCATGCTATCCACCCAAAGAGTTGGACCCAACAGCCACCCCGGGACTAACTCGCCTAAAAAATTGCGCAGATGCTTTTGACCTTGCATGCTCTCATGACTGAAGAAATTGTGTAGATAGGCCAGATAGATGCCTAGTTCCCATCCCCATCTCCCTCATAAAATTGCATAGTTTTCCCAGGTATTCCTTCCAACATTCAACCTGCTACTGATCCAGAAAATTGTGCAATTTTCATGAGCAGGTCCTCTGCTACTCAGCAGTCCGCTCAGCTCCGAAATTTCATAGAGATGATCAGCAGGTCAGACTCCCAACATCAGTGCAATTCCTTTCACCAACAGCTCCTAGCAGTTGACTGCTTGTTCCCCTTGGGAATTACACAGTTTCTGTTGCTAGTGACCCACCAACTAGCTACTAGTTCCCTCTAGGAATTGCGTAGTCTTGGCTGCCAGGCTCTCAGCCAGTTCCTCCAATAATTTGTGCAAATTCTATCTGCCAATCCTCCTTGTAGCATGGCCTGTTCCTCCAAGAAATTGTGCAAATTTTGTTGAAAAGCCCTTGCTACCCGCTCGTCCTGGAAAATGTGAACATTGTGTCTGCCTTGCCTTCCCGCAGCCTGGACTATCCCTCCCAAAATTTAGATAGTTTTTCAATCCAGTTGTGGAAGAACTCATGGATAGTCATTGTCAACTTGGATTTCCCATATTCATCACTCACTGACTCTTGCATAGTTTCATCAGCAACACCTGGAGCCATCATCCCGCCTCGAAAGCTTACTACCTCTCCCAGTCAACTGCATCCAAAATGATCATGTGTCATGCTATACTAGGAGGTTCTTAGATTTGATGTCATCTCATCATGAGTGACTGTAGGTATAGGTACACCAACAAACATAGCGGTAAAAAATGGGGTGAATGAAGGGAGCACATGTAGAAGGATAGGTTCACCAATAGATGAACGAGTGATTCATGCGAAGAGATGTGCTCATGAATGGATGATCTGAAAATATGTGCTCGCAGACAGACGAATGAGAAAACATGCAAGATGTGTTCACGAATGGACGAACAAACAAACATGCAACTTTCATGAACAGATAAGCATGTCAAGCCTTCCAATATACAAGCAAGGAGCAACGTGCCAAAAGAAACATTGGGAAAACCAACGACCATTAAAAAATATGTGCACTTTTCCATGTGGAGGTGAGGTTGTGATAGACCATGAAGACATCTATCACCTAGTAGCTTTGCAGCTTGACATGCACTCTAGCAACAACACGAATGTACCAACACTGTCATGTCGAGTCATCTCATGAGTCATGTTATCCACATCTCTAACGTGGGCCATGTTTTCAATAAATGTAATGTAACGTGGATTTCCAAGAGACCCACTTGTTGTATAAAGAGTCATGTAAAGTTGAAAACTAATGGAATTCAAATAGTCATGAGGGTATTCAAATGACCACAAGGGTCAGTTCCACCCTTGGATATAATTACCCCTCATTTGTACATGCAAAGGACTTTTCACCTTAGCTCCTCCCACATAACCAAGAGAGTCTATAATATTTTCTTTGAGGAGTAATTAGTGGCTCCAATGACCCGTGCACTAGGTTAGTGACGTATGGTTTAACGATGTGTCTTGGAATTTTCGCTTAATTTAGAAACCTACTAGTAGGCCAACACATTTTCACACATGTATTGTAACTTTTGTACGACTAATATTGAACACTTATAATACATGTTTCTTTAACTTGTGATGAACACTTGAACTTATTTCACTTGTTGTTATACATAATTTGTTAATGAAAATGTGTTGTATATGTTGTTAACGATGTCTTGCCCATGGTGACTATCTCCCCGGACATCAGACAAACCTTTCACATAAAACTTTTTGTAACAACTATTTCACTTGTGCGGAATCGTCCGCTGAGTGTTCTACACGTTATCTTCCATTGAGTGTTATGACTTTCACATCTGTGTGGACTTCTCCTCCAGAAGTTGTGCATGTCCTATTGTGTTGTTTGTTCCTAGCAGAGTTGGAGCTTCCCCCCAACTGACTTGGGACTCACTCTCACCCTCTCCCTCTACAGTGAAAGAACCATTGACACAAGTAACACTAGCGATCACCAGGCATATGAACCTTAATTCTCGAAGGCAAAGCAAACCACTCTCCTGTGCTGACAAGCAAGATTTCAGGCGAATCCTTAAGACAATGGCCACCGGGCCATCATGCTAGATGGGACTCCCACACCAAATGGTGTGAGGTCTAGTTGGGATTTAATACTGGGGTGATCCCTTAAATTTTGGTGGGTCCAACACCATCAGCACAAGGATCAAGGAAGGAAAATCATGATCAAGCAGTTTCAGCAACAATACTTGCAAGTAATCTTTTGTATGTGTGATCTCCTGGTTGGTTTTGACATGCATGTCTTTGCATGTTGGAGTATGGTTCTCTTGCTATCAGTGGCATGGTTTTTCCAGGTTATGAAAGTAGTTTTCAACCTAGCCTTTCATTTTTACATATTTCCATGGTATTGGGATGTTTCTTAGATACTTAGTATTATTGCATTTATTATAGATCTTATCTATTATTTAAGGTCTTTAACTGACCGTTTAACAGTTAAACCCAGAGCGCACAAGTATAAATCTTAGATATACTCATAAAATCATAACATAATCATAAATATTCAGATCTATGATCAGATACACAATAATTTAGAAACACTTATCTTTATTAATCTTCCATTCAGTACAATCCAGTTCCACCCTGCACACACAGCTGCAGGGGCCCGCGCACACAGCTTCAGACTCTACCGGGCATTTTTGCACACAGCTGTAGAGCCTACTCTAACCTCTACCACTCATGACTTAGACTTACAAACTCAGATCACTCTTGCATTCACAAACCCATACACTTTAAATCTTCATCAAAGCTATCATCAAAAACTCTTCTAAACCTAGAGCCTTGCCCTATTTATACATTCCCATGGTCCACGGATCATGGGCAAGTCGACACATTCTATAACCTATAATATTTTAGGTTAGACTACCCTTGGACTTGACTGATTACAATTTGTGCTACACGCACTTCGTGGAACCTTTACCATACTTTTACCTAGAATTGCGGGCTATGATCCCCAAAACTTAATGTGGGGGGTCTGCTGCCCAACACTAAGTTTTGATTTGCTAGATGGATTTCAGAATCGAGGACAAAGGTGGTCTCAAGGTTCATTCCCAAATGCCTATGAATCCCTTGACCATTTTTGGTAGGATACATGATAAAGCTTGAGGGACAAGTCTCGATTGAGGGCCTAGTTATCCAAGTTTGGATTATGGAAAATACTGAGAGACTAGTCTCGATTTAGGGCCTAATGATCTGGGATTTGATTATGGTAAATCCTGAGAGACAATGAGATGGAAAATTCCTCAAGGGTAGTGATGAATTTCGGATGGAATTCCAAGTTCAATTTAGTTGTGGTCAGAGCACCGACTTTTGGTGTGATCACAGTTTAATGAGGGTGGACATGGTTTAGCCTCTGGATTCCCTTCGTTGTTCTTGGATTGGTTTTTCTATGAGATCCCAATTCATGCTTGGAATATGGCATTGGGATGATTAGATGAATGAGATATTTAGTTCAGCCATGTCTATGGTCAAGTGATACATGGAAGTCCCGAACATCGTTAGATTTTCCTATGATTAATAAAAGCTAAGTTATCTTAATTTTGCACTTATTTATATGCGGATTTAATGGTTGTCATATCTAGTTTTTGTATGGTTTTACACTGGTTATATGCATGGTTATATGATGGGTTCATGTCATGGTTATTTCATGTATTTACTTGTAATTTTTAAATGGATGGATGCAAGACCTAATTGATGTTATAATAGTTCAATGTAAAAGGTGGTGATCCTTCTAGTTATGTTTCATAAGTTCTTTTAGTCATTTATGATCTATCTTGTATCTTAGAGCTATAGTTTCCATTGATGCCAAGTGTTTGATAGAATTTCAGTCCCAGTTGGGGATGCTCAGGCCTATTCTTGAGGTTGATTTTTTATTTGTTTATATTGTGATCATGTCTTTGATGGATTTTGGAGGTTGTAACATGTTATCGGTAGAGTTCGAGATTCTGGGCTAGAAAAGTGGCTCAAATCTCAGGGACACTGGTACAGGTCTACTGAAAATAATCTAGGTACACTGGCACATAGGCCTGTGAGAGCGACTTTGGGTTGTAGACATTGTCATTCCTATAGCATGAGAGAGACCAGGGGTTAAAAGTCTTAAAACATCAATGGGACTTAGTGACATGATGTATGAGTGGCTAACATGTCTCCTAAGGGTGTTGTTACTGATGTGGATGGATTTTTTTTATATGTTTCATCGATTCCATTTCCTTCAGGTCACCAAGGAGGTTGAAACCCTTATAGTTATCTCTCTCGTTTCATGTTTACCCCAACTAGTTGATTGCTTGGGTGGACTTGGGCGGAGGGGGTGTTATAATAGGCTAAGGGAATTATTAACTAGAGATACCAAGAAGGCATAGGGAGAAGGATGATAATGCATGCTGAGATGTGTCTCAGAGTGCAATTGATAGGTTGGCAGGAAGGTTCCCTCAATTTTTGAGCTTGGGAATGAAAGCGTGTTCATGAGTTAAAATTTCTTTAAAATTTCAGAGCTTAAGGGTATGATCCAGGTGGATATTGGTGGCCACCTGCCAAGTCCATCTGGACCCCCATCATTGTCTCTTTCAGCATTTTCAGTTTCCTTAATTGTAGCACAACTTACTATTTTTAGCAGTTTTTT